>JBDJHY010994632.1:434-14418 GCA_039654485.1 Withania somnifera
TTCTTTATCTCCTAATAGCTTGGTCTACATTTTATTTACATTATATTTCTATTCTATTTCTAATAATTTTTCGTCAATATTGAACTCTCTCTAAAAATTTTATTGAGTTATTATTGTTACTTACAAGTTACAAAAAAAAGATTTGCTTTTTGGTGTATTCTTTAAAATTTCAAGAATTGAAACAAACAATTATTGTATTGAAGGAACACAACGTTATTTCAATATCGTTATATCAATTTATTAAATTCTTGATTCAGGTTTTTTTATTTCTAACTTTTTTTTATAATTTTGCTCTAAAATTTGTTATTGTTGATATCCTTAATTCATAAGTATATACTCTAGTTCTAGTTATTACTAGAATTTTATTCTATTTACCATGTCACCTAGAAAATATAATTTAGATTTTACAGCTAGAGAGAGAAA
This sequence comes from Withania somnifera, assembly GCA_039654485.1. Classification (NCBI taxonomy): domain Eukaryota; kingdom Viridiplantae; phylum Streptophyta; class Magnoliopsida; order Solanales; family Solanaceae; genus Withania; species Withania somnifera. The sequence continues at coordinate 858 of JBDJHY010994632.1, forward strand.
GAAAAAACTTGAAGAATTAAATAAAAATCCAAAAAGAGACCTTGTAAGATTTTTATCAAAAAATAAAAATCTTGAATCTGAAATTAGGAGGTTGTCCTTCAAGTGAACAAGTCACTAATAGAGTTGAGTTAGATGCATTCCAAGAAGAAAATTTGGAAGAAATAATGAAAAATTTGGCATCAATAATGCTTCAAGAGAGACTGATAAACTTTTTAAATGTTGCCTCATTCGAAAGAAGTTTTTCAAAACTAAAATTTATAAAATCTTATCTAAGACCAGCAATATCTCAAGAGAGATTGAATATAAGTTATACTATCAATTGAAAAATAATTATTAGAATAGATTGATAATAAAATAATAATTAGTGACTTTGCATCTAAAAAAGCTAGAAAAGTAGACTTTAGACAAAAAATTATTTACGATCTTTTTCTTAAAAAAAAATAATTAGTGCCCATTTTTAAAATTTGACTTTAGTCCCCAATCTTGTTGAGTCGACTCTGCTTGTTAGATGCACTATATTTTACATAGATACATTATATTTTACCTCTAGATACACAATATGCATCTAGCCGCTCTCACTCGTCTCTTTCTTTTCTGATTTCTTCTCTGCTCTCTAAGAAGAAGAAGAATATTTAAGATACATAAAATTTAAGACTTAAAATTCACATGCATTAAAATATTTAAGTTACATAGGCATTAAAAATATTTAGATACATAAAAAACATTTAAGATATACAGAGACTTTAAATATTAAAGATACATAGGATTTAAAATATCTAGGATACACAAGATAAAATTATTTCAAAAACACATCTTAAAAATATCAAAATCAGGTAGCAGGGCATCTCAGATACCGCATAACCAGTTAGCAGGTATTTTAGATATCCACTTGGTTATGTAATGTTTTTAAACATTTGTGTGCTAAAGTAATTATACGGTTAATGTTTGTCTATTTATATTGTAACACCTTAAAAAATGCCCCAAGTTCATGCATAGACTTTTTTGAAAAACTTAACTGAACTTTTGAGTTAGCAAAGTGATCCACAGATCATCAACCAGGTCAATGACCCATAAAACCAGCCATCAATAGTCTTCCCTTGTTAGAAGCCTTTCTGCCAACCCAGTGATGGTTGACAGCCCTTCAAGTTGATCCTGAAATCAGGTTGATAGATGGCTTGAAGTTCTCTCCCAGGGGAATCAGATGGGCAGAAAATATGTCAACCAAGTCGACAATTCGTCATCTAGTCCGTCATCCTTAAACAAGGACCAAACAAAATTACCAAGAAAAATCATGGATCAGTCGACCATCCATCATTCTTAGACGATGACTCGTAAACCATTTCGTCAACTCCCATTTTTCAATTTAAAATCTGTTTATCTAGGGGTAATTTTGTTAATTCTCAAGTGTTTTCACCTAAAAACTACTATATTTTGACCCTCTCAAGAAGGGGTTTAAATACCTAAAACAAAACGTTCACCTAATTCTCTTCTCAGTATTCATCCTATCAGACTCTCTCAAGGCTAGAGTTTCATCTCTAAGTTCAAGAACTCAAAGTTCTATCAGTGTAATCAGTTCAAGGTCTTCAAACGAGATATGTGGAACTTCAACAAGGGTTGTCTTCCACCCTTGTACCCAAAAATTCCAAAATCTCAGTTTAAGTTTATGAGTTGTGATTCTAGGATTATATCCCAATTATTATATTTATGTTAATTTCAGTATTTTAGTATACTTCATGTTTGTATTACATGTTTTCATGATTTTCTAAATGTCATTCCATGATCTAATGCATAACCCGTAAGTTGATAAACTATTACAGTGATTTCAGAGTTTATGTTTAAAGATTATAATTTAAACCCAGTTAATGTTCATAAATTATGTCTTAGCCGTCTTTAAAAAGATTTAAGCGTATTTCAAAGATACTCAGAACACATGTCAAATTTCATGAATTTCAGCTTTAAGAATATTTTACATGACTATTAAACATGATTTCAAATAAATAAATCATACTTTAATAGTCATGATCAGTTTTATTGACCAGTGAGGTACTCAGATATATCCTCACTGCTGATGATTAGTATCCAATATATTGAGTAGTCAATATTTTAGTTTTTTAGAGTAATATTAGCATCAAATGATTCATATTCTAGATAACTCCAACCCCAGAACTAAGTTAACAACCGTAGGATAATTAGCGATCACCTTAGTTAGTGGATCCATGAGAACCAAGTCATATACCTTTGTCTAGGTATAGTACAACCACTATATAGGAAAACCATGTCTAATCGCATGGTGTACCATTGGTTAAAGGAACTTCCATCATGTTCAGCTTCAGTCACTTATCAATACCAGTTTACTACAAAGTGTTAAAGTCAGTCTATATTATGCATTTTATCTCTTAGTTCAATTATTTTATAAACTATAATTATTACATGTCAACCTTGTATGTTCTTATCTTAATATATCCATTTTATTTCCATAATCAGTTCAGTTTCATGCTCAGTATAACTTATGATATCATGACGTTACATTGCATTCTTATATACTTAGTACATTGCAAGTACTGACCGCATACTTATATGTTGCATTGTTTCATAATATATATCCGATTATCCCTCCTCACGTTTGCAGTTGATTATGAATTCTCGCATTTCAGTACTACAGTGGCGAGTCCACATATCTCAAAGACAACAGATTATCCAGATTTGTTCCCTTAATTTTATTTAATTTTCACTATTTATTTTAGATTATCTGGCTTGTCCTAGAAACTCATTTTCTCAACATTAATGTAGCTTTCAGACATCAGTTTTGTTAGTTATCCAGATTTTCACATACTCAATCTTACACTTTATTAATATCCTATCAATTAATCTTTCTTAATTATTTCTATACAGTTTCTTCCTCTCAGTTATCATACATTATATAGTAATTTATAGATCCAAGGGTATACTTTGGGACACATTGTGATTTTGGGTGCCATGTACCGCCTGGTGTAGACTCGGGGTGTGAAAAACTTGATATCAGAGCATTAGGTTTAAGAGTCCTAAGTGCGTCTGACTGCACTTATTAGGGCCTTGTTTATGAGTGTGAATCACTCCACACTTATAATTGAGAATTTATCAAAAATTTAGGAGAACTTTTTCTTCTTTCATTTCTTCTTCGTATGATGGAGTTAACTCTAACAGCCTCTTCGAATTAATGCTCTACTAATTTTAAATAATTCCCTCACAAAGATTCCTAACTCACAGAGCACAGGAATATAAATTACCTTCTCTCTAGGCAAAGAATCAAGATCCACCATCCTCTGAAGACCATCCAGACAATGTCATAATTACTCAGTTCATAAATGCTATGCAAATGTTGGCACATGTTGTCAAAACTTATAATAATCAATAGGGAGAAGTCCCTACATTTCCTTTAGATGATCTTTATGCTAACACAACCATTATCTGGAAGTTCCTACAAATGAATCCACCAGAGTTTCATAGTCCTAAAGTGGGGAAGGATTTAAAAAATTATATTGAGAAGAATCGTAGACTATGTGAGGTTATTAGGTTGTCTGATTCTGATAAAGTTGATATTACATATTATCATATTAAAGGTATAGCTTGGTTGTGGGTTAGTCAATGGAGAAATAATACTGTGTGTTTAAGGTTTCCTCTCAGCTTAGACAGAGTTCGAAGAGGCATTCATGGGGTGATTCTTTCTAAGGGAACTGAGGGAATCCAAGATGTGGGAACTTTTAAACTTGGAGTAGGACTCCATGAGTGTGGAAGAGTGTAATATTAAGTTCACCCAGCGGTCCTCTATGCTCCTGAATATGGTAGCCTATATGAGGAACAAAATGAGTCTCTTTGTCTCTAGGCTCTCTCCTTATTTATTGAAGGAAGGAAGAGCGACATGTTGATAAGGGATATTGATATTGGTAGGTTGATGTTCATCTTGAGCAGATAAAGGGAGAGAGGCATATTGGAGTAAAAACGCCAAGAATGGCCATTCTGAGTTCAGTCAGCACTGTTCTGGTGAAGGATAAAGATCACCCCAGCAACAATAGAGTTCTAGAGTACTAGATCCTTCCTTAGCTAGTGCTCTATCTCAAACTTCCATATCCCAGGGTAGCATGCAATAGGGCGTACCCACCCTACTTGTAGACAGTATGACAAGAACCATCCAGGAAAAAATGTTTATATGGTCAGAATGGTTATTTTAGGCATGGTTAGTTTGGCCAAAGACTTAATGAATTCCCCTCATCTAGGAAAAAATAATGGAAACTGGACTGAGTCTACCACATCAGTAGGAACCAACAACTCTCCTAGTCCAGTAGGGGCTACATCTAACATGAATGACGGTATATGCAACAATCATATATATGCTCTTGGTTTTCATTAGGACCATGAGGAATCTCTAAATGTGGTTATACGTATGTTACAAGTCCACTCATGTGATGTTTATACATTGTTAGATCCCGGAGCTACCTTATCTTCTATCACTCCCTATAAAAAAATAAATTTAGAGTTAGTCCTAAAAATGTCCTAGAGCCTTTTTCTGTCTCTACTCTAGTTAGTGGCTCCATTGTAGCATAGAGAGATTACTGAAATTATTCAATCTTAGTCCTTAAAAAAGTTATATTTCCTCCATGTCTATGTTTCAATTCCAAGTATGCTCATGTCATATTTAGTTTCAGTCTAGCCTTTAGAATCACGTTTAGTCTCGATTCGGTATTCGTGTTCACGATAGTACTGAGTTATCCTAGAAAACCAGTTAAATTCAACTTAAATTAAAATTTAGCATTCATTTGAGGAGAATTATCCCAAGGGGGAGATATTGTGTAACACTCCAAAATTTGAGCTAGAACTTGAAACGTTCTTTATATGTGGTTATACTTGCACACTTGAGCTTTCATGTGATTCTAAGTTCTAATATAATTTCTAAAATTTATGATAGTAGTGTGGTATGTTATTTGAATTTCTGTAATTCTAGTTTCTAATACAAAAAAATCGTGTGTTAATCTGAGTTCGGAGTAGAAAGTTATGAGTCTTTTTTTAGGTTAGGTAGTACCTAGATATTTCCTTGTGGTCCTACCATATTTTCATTTTGTAGAGAAGTGAAATAATGTTGTTAAACTACTACAGAAGCTTGGTAACGATTAGGGATAAATCCCACATATTTACATGTATTTTAAGACATTTAGAAACTCCAAAAATGTCACTTTTGAAAGTGCTTCGCGATGCCAAACGTGGAATCATTGAGTAAAGTATGGAGAGTGAAAAGTAATGAGGCCAAACGTGGACCAGGTGTTCCAAGTCTGGAAGCGAGGCACGATTCTAGGTGTGACACGTCTAGTTCCATGCCTAGGAAAAAATATTGTGAGTTTCATCCATTTTTGCAAGGCTGTTTCATTTTTCCTAGTACTACATGTTCAAGCTATGTCATTTTGGGTTCTATTAACTTGTTAGAATTCATGGGATTTATCTCTATTCCGGTTTTATGATATGATAATGACCGACCTTACTCATGATCATTTGACAATAGATGCCATGGATATGTTGGAACTTGATGAAAGTCCTTTTGAGGGTAATATTGGACACTTGGAACACCTCCGAGATCAGGTATTCACGTGGAGGATAACTTGGAAGGAGAATCGGGAAATTTCAGAAGATGTAAACATTGAACGACTTTCCTGAATTATCCAAGATTGGGCAAGCCACCCGAATTTCCACCCAGAGGCAAGGTAGCTGCCTAGAGAGCCATTCAAGGTAGGGGAGCCGTCCAGCAGGCCATCCTCCCCTAGAAGAAATGCCTAATATTTTTTCCAGGAGAAGACTCATCACATAAAAGGCGGCCCAACCTTAGACGAAACGTCCAAAGTTTAGTCTCCTAGAAAACAGACTGATTCGGCCTCAATCCTGATGTTTTGTTTCCTATGGCCCTAATAATATAATAGCTACTATAAATAGTAGGTCTTCAAGGATTAGCCTCAAATTATGTTGAATATTGATTGTAAACAACTTTAGATGAGTATTTGAGTGTTCTCCGTGTGAGACATTAGAGTGGTTCCATGCATCAGAATGTGACAGGCTTATTGCTTGGTTTTTGCATAGACACATTGGTTGCTTGGGGATTATGATTCCCTCGTGGTCTTCGTAAGAATTATCATGCTTGATTGGGATTTATTAAAAGGGTCTTCAAGTTTGATATACCCTTAGGTTCGATTAGGTTGCCTTTTCTTGTGTGTAACTACCTATTTTTTTTATTTTTTTTATATTACTTCTGTATAATCGTATTCACATCATTTGTATCAGAACCTCATAGAATTTTATTCCTACGAAGTTCATCCTGGTTGTGGTATCCATTAAGTTAAAAAAAAGAGTAGCTGAAATTTACCCCCCAAAATTTTGTGTTTGTTTTGGGATTTGAGTATCAAAAACGTGTTCCTCATACTTCATTGAGTCTAAATCTCAAGTTTCAAGCTAATTTGGGTTGATTTGACTGAGTTACCATTGTTGGGTATTGAAGCTTCGAAACTTGAGAAAAGGGACTTTGATATGAATGTTTTACAAGCTTAAAAAGTTGTGGGTTGTGTTCCCTATTGTAAGAGGAAGCTATGGTTAAAGTTTGGTTAAATTTAGAGTTGATTTGATAGGTTTTGGAATTTTTAAATTTTGAAGGCATTCTTGGTGTTCTTAATTTCTTCAAGTGAAGAAGAAGACCAAACAAGTACATTTGATCCAAAACCCTTATTCAACGTGGTCCAAAAGTGTTAAAACCTTGCCAAAGCTGAATACTAAGTGAAGGGGGACCCATGAAATCATCCTTGGAATAAAATCACATCACTATTGCAAATATAAGTTTCGGACAGCCCATCCCTGAACAGAAAAAGCTTCAGGCAAATCTCCTGAGGCTGGGCGATTCGTCCAAAGGGGTTTCACCTGTGGGAAAACGTTTTGAATAGTCGAATTATTTAGATGGCCATTTAGATGTTTCTTCAAAGGAAAAATGAATCATATTCCCTTTCTCCCAAACTTCCAGTGAAGTTGATTCTAGGTAGTTTAAAAACTAACTCACATTCAATTGGATTATTAGTTTGTTTTTATTGATTTTTTTTTCAATTTATTGATTCCAAATGCTAATTAATAACAAGTAATCACTCTAACTGATTGATTAATTAGTTTTGATCTATTTAATTTCTCGTCTACCCATTTTTCTTTTATACTTTTCTCTTTTGTTTCGTAGTTTATTTCTTGGTTCTAGTGCCTTCCTTTATTTTGTCCTTTGATTGAGTGACAAGAATCAATTTCGACCAAGAGTAGCAATCAAGGCCAAAGAAAACCAATGGAGTATAAACAATTAAAATGACAAGTAAGCCACATGTGAGGCAACCATAAAAGGTGAGAACCCTAGTGATTGTGAGGCTATTTAAACTAATATTGTTTGTTGTTTTATTATTTGTCTTCATTAGGTACATGGAAAATGGGGATGAATCAAAAACCCAAATGGGAATAAATAGCCCAAATCTCGTGATGGAAATGTTGTTGGATATATCACGAAGGTTGGAGTCCATGGAAGGAAGTTTCGCAAATATGGATGGGAGAATGTCCATGATGGATGGGAGGATGCCCATGATGGAGGTATGTGCTGGTTCTATAACTTCTACCCCTCAAGCCACAACTTAAGCTACCACAAGTAGCCATGCTCAAACTATTTCTTCTCCCATATCACCATACACCCTCCACCAAATGTTACATCCAACCATTCCTTTACAACTACCCCGTGATTACCAAGCCCCAAGAAATGCCATTAGAAATGTCTTTCCACATGACTAAACCCCACAAACACAAAACTTTCCACCTCAAAATCCAAAATCACAAGTCCAAAGGAAGAAATTGATAGAAATACAAACCAATAGGCATGTGAAGAGGTCATTGAAGATCAAATTGTGTATGATGCCAATATAACATACTTCTTGGGAAAGGTTAGGGTAATTGTTGGGGAAGAGGAGGAAGACATGGTCCAAATCCCAACGGAGGGCGAGGACATAATGATTACTATGGAAACCAAGCCTGAGCTTGGATTCTAAAGGATCAACATAGAGATTAAGGTGTTATGGAGGTCGAAACATGAGTCTTAACTCCATCAAAGTATCACTTCCTAGCTTCAAAGGTAAGAGTGATCCAGAGGTTTACCTCAATTGGGAACTCCTATGTGAGAGGCTTTTCCAAACAAATGAGCTTATAGAATTAAAGAAGTCTATCTATGCCATAGCTTAATTTTGAAGGGTTTACATCTACATGGTGGGAATAAGAGAGAAGAGGAAGAAGGATACGAGGTCTTAATCTATTACCTTTGTGGGATGAGTTGAAACAAATTATGAGATTCAAGTATGTGCCGGAGAGATCGACAAGAACAAGTCACAAATCTCTACAACTTCAAGCAAGGAAACAAGATTTTTTTGAATACCTTGATGAGTTCCAAAACATGAAGCTAAGGCTTGATTATAAAGAGAATCCCAATAAAACAAAGGCTCGATTTTGAAGTAGTTTGGATGATGATATTTCTTTTCAAATGCTTATACACTCATTTGAACAACTTGACGATATTGTTGATGCACCTATTGAGATTGAGAAGAACATCAATGAAAGAAAGGAGAAAAGTCCAAATGGGTATTACAAATCTAATACTTGGGGGAAAATCAAAGAGGAGATGCAAGATTCCCCAACTCTGGAGAAGAATAAGGACTCCAAAAGGTTCTTTGATAAACCAAATGAGAAATGGTTCTTTAGCAAGGATGCCCAAATGAAGGTACCAACGGCTATCCAAATGAATTTCAAAGGTATTTAATGCTTCAAGTGCAAAAGATATGGCCATGTGATGAGTGAATGACCAAATCGTAGAGCTGTACTCGTTAATGATGGGAAGATCTTTAATGAAGTAGAAGAAGGGTGTTGGGATGAGTCTAAATAAAATAGTAATTTCGATAGTGATGATGAGAATCATGATAACCAAGGAGAAATCACTGTTCCAAGTGGAATGATGAAGAAATCCCTATTCGTTAGTCATGCATGGCCTCACGAAGGAGAAATCACCATTCCACTTTTCTATGTGATAAAAAAGGATGTATCGGGGAAAGAGGGAGACTTGGAAATGATGGTTGCTAACAATAAAAGTTATGAGCCACAAGACCTTTCAAATCACACTAACCCAAATACTAGCACTTTTCCTATTACTTGTCTTTCTCTTTCATAGGTATATGGTTAATCTGAGGAGCAAAATAAAGATGTCTATGATAATCCACTTTAGGAAGACAATGAATAAGAAACAAGGGTTGCTTCAAATTTGAGGAGGAAATACAAGAACTATAACCCATTGTTCTCACTTATAGAGTTCCCTTGTGAGGGAAACTCAAAGGAAATAAAGGTGGGCCAAGCCTTATGGCCCCAAAATGTACTTGAATTCAAGGTAGGCGATGACTTACCAAAGGAGGACCAAGGTACAAGTTCCAACTCTTGTCCTTAAGGTGAGTACTCTTCTTTTTTTCTTTTTGAAGATCCATGGAGGAAATGTGATATTTTGTAGGAAGAGTCTTGGTATGCTTTGATCCTATGCCTTACTTAATATATGATATACCCCTCCAACTTGCTATAAATGATTCATATGTTAAAATAATAGATCTTGGTAGTGTGATTGATAAGCCTAGTATTTGCCTAATTACTTGTGATGATATTCATGATTGTGTTGGAAATGCATTATATGTTCGCTTAATTGGTTTAAATGACACTAGGGTGAGTGAGTTCATGTTGTTCCCCAATGATTTTATTCCCAAAAGAACATTTGATCATGTTTTTGTAATAGCTACTAGTTTGGGAAATGAGGAAACCTGAGCGAAGTGTGATGATTTTCTCCACTTTCTATACTACCTTTATGCTTATGATGATCTATATGTTGGTTTTTCCATTAAGATAAGGAAACCTTGGTTATTTTTGGATGAAGTATTCCTGATTTTAAGTCTAACCCATGTTCTAACCCTCATGCCATGAGAAAATTCATATTTTTTTGTCCTTTTCCTTATTGTGTTTTCAAGGTATGGATTCAAGGATGAATCCTTTTCAAGCAGGAGAGGATGATATAATAATAACCAGCCTCACTCATAATCATCTGATGATAAATGTCATGGATAGCTTGGAACTTGATTAAAGTCCTTTTAAGGTTAATCTTAGACGCTTGGAACACTCTGAGATCAGGTATTCATATGGAGGATAGCTTGGAAGGAGACTTGGGAAACTTCAAAAGATGTAAAATTGGACGACTTTCCTAAATCATGCAAGAGTAGGAAAGCTGCACAAACTTCTACCTAGAGGTAAGAAAGCGTTCAAGAGATCCATCCAAAGTAGGGGAGCCATCCAGCAAGACTCCCACCTCAAGAAGAAATGCCCAATGTTTTGTCCAGGAGAAGACTAGCTGCCTAAATAGATACCCAACCTCAGATGAAATGCCCAAAGTCGAGTCTCCTAGAAGATGGACTAATTGGGCCTCTATCTTTATATTTTGTTTCCGATGGACCTAAATAGTATAATACCTACTATAAGTAGTAGGTCTTCAAGGCTTAGCTTCAGACTATGTTTAATATTGGTTGTAAACAACTTTTGATGAGTATTTTGAGTGTTCTTCGTGTGATACATTAGAGTGATTTCGTGCGTTGAATTTTGTAAATCTTATTGCTTGGTTTTTGCATAAAAGCGGTGGTTTCTTTGGGATTATGATTCCCTTTCGGTCTTTGTAAGAGTTATCATGCTTGATTAGGATTAATTGAAAGGGTCTTTGGGTTTGATATACCCTTAGGTTCGATTAAGTTGCCTTTTATTGTGTGTAAATACCTATATTTTATCTTTTGTTTATTTATCTTGCTTCTGTATAATCTTATTCACATCATTCTATCTCTAAGTCCTTATAGTTATACAAAAAAAAAAAAAAAACCATAAGACAAGAAAAGTCAGACAAAACAAAAGAAGAAAGAAACAAGCATAGAAGTCTTCAAAATTTTTATCAAGGCTAGGATTTTCTTCAAGCTTCAAGAAATCCATTAATCTATCAATTTGAGGTGCATTATTAAAGATTCATAAATTTATGTAGGACATTAATAGAGGTTTCCTTCCACACCTTGTCTAAAACCCTCCACTCTAAAGATGGGAATTTTGAAGTTGTACGTTTTAGAATTTTCCATTCATATCACAAGTTGAGATTGCCCTTCCCAACATGTTATTTGATGTTTGTTGAGTATTTTACATGAATTATACTTAATATATGATAAAGCTTTCATTTTCCTATGAGTTAGAGTTTATAAAGATGCATGAGTTAAAGTTTATGAAGTTGCATGTTCGTCTAGTGGAAGAGTCATGTTAGTAGATTTATGATAGGAGCATGAGATTTGATGAACCTTTACATATTATCTATTGAAATTATATGTCTTCTAAATTGAAGAGTCAACTTGATGAAATTACGATAGAAGCATGAAACTTGATGAGTTTTACACAAATTGATGGGTCTTGATATTGAAGCATTTTTATAATAAGAGTCATAATGCATGAATTTATGATGTTATCAAGGTAAATCTTAAGCTTGAATTAAATATTGATGTATCATGAATTACTTGACTTTCTACAAGGTTTCAAGCCTAACTATGAAGATAGTCTAAATTGAGTATTTTTGGCTAATTAAGCCTAAGTATCATGATGTTTTCAATAATTTTTTAATACTTGAATTACAAGTTTATGAAGAATGAGAATTCTATGAAGTAATGAGACAATATATAAGACAATATTTGCCAATGAAGCTAAACAAGGATGTGTATTTGATCAATTGGGTTCCTCTAATATGAGTTCCACCGTTCAAGATGAGCTAAAAAGTAAGAATTGTATATTAATAAAAGTTTTGAGGAGGAGTATTAGCACCTAGAGGATTTGGGTCAAAAGCCCTTATACATACCCTATGTCGCCGAACATATAAAGGATTTTACATATCCAAATTCGTCTTTACTTAAATTTTTGTCAATGGATCCACTAGATGGATTTTGGAATTTTCCTCTACCTTGGCAAGGTATAGGGAGCCCGTCCAGTATATGCATGGAGTATGTTTGTTATATTAACTCCTGAATATGTTTAAGTGTCAGTTTAAAGTAAAAATACGATTAAAGAGGTTTTAACTAAGTGTCTTTTATCTTGTTAAAACTAATAATACCTGAAGTAGTTTTACTGAGTTTTTATAATATTCTTGAGAAGTGGTATACTGAGTTTTTATAATATTCTTGAGAAGTGGTATACTGAGTTTTACTCGTATTCTTGAAAGGTGAAGTTTTATCTACAAACTGTAAATTTTACATAATATTACATGTTGAGATGTGTAGCTCAGAGTCACACTTACAATTTCATAACTAAATGATGATCAATTTTACTCAATTTACAAGTCCATTTTTATGAAGAGTTTTAAAGTTCTCTTTAATGGTTGATGTTTTAAATACATCCATCTATCATCCATGATTGTGTTAGTATAGGAGTGTCCGGTATGGATTGTGTCAGCATAATAGTGTATAGTATAGTAGTGGTGAGTTCAGCTTGTGTCAGCATAGTATAAAATTGAAGTTTATTGATAAATATCAATCTTGCATATTATTTCTTATAGATTATTATTATTATTATTATTATTATTATTGAGAATATTGATTTAGACTGTTCTTGTTACCTTCCCATATGATTAGTACATCCTAAGTACTGACACATACTCTATGCTACATATTTTATTCTATGCAGAGCTAATCAGCCATCCCACACACTCTTGGTTGACTTGGTTTGCTGCATCCCATCTAGAAGAGAAAGATTGGTGATTCCTCATTCATTCAAGGACCCGAGTTATTTGAGGTTATTAAATTATTTTATTTATTTTGATATAGCAGAGACATAGAGTTTATCTTCTTTATTTCGTTCTTGTTTTGAAGCCAGCTAGAGACTTGTTCTAGCAGTCAAGTAGTCAGCCTGTAGTGACTTTTCGAAATAGTGATGTCATAGTCTTGAGTTTTGCAGTTCATATTTATTTAATTATTGTCTCATTTATTCTTGTGAGTTTTCCACTATTGTCTATGATATATGTATAAATTTCTTCACTGAGTATTGAGTGAGTAGTGTTATTCTAGAACCCGAGGTACCTGTGGAGCCACCTAGTGGCTATAGATGCCTTATCGCGTCAGGGGGTGACTTTGGAGTGTGAAATATTGTAATAACCCATGATATTTATTTCCTATAAAAGTCTAAATCTCATCTTAGAAATGAAAATCAGAACAAAAAGGTTTTCTAGGAGCCTATGAGTCCAGTCATGATTCGCGGGGGCTACCACGAGTCTGTGTATCAACTCTTGGTAACCAACATAGAATCTTGACATTATGAAGTTTGAGGGAATTTTAAATTTAGGACCAAGAATCATGTCACGAATCGTGTGTCATGTCAGGGGTCATGGAATGGGCTCGTGGGAGCCAAGAATCAAATTCCAGTAGCATCAACCATGAGACCACGAATTGTC
>JBDJHY010994739.1:0-14418 GCA_039654485.1 Withania somnifera
ATTTCTTAGACTTTCCTTATTCCTAATCCTAACTTGATTAGGACAACTTAAGTCTTGTGTTTATCCTTGAAGATTATACAACAGAATTTGCCTAGCAAGCTCCTTCTTTAAACGTAAGTGACATTTTTTTTCTATCAGCAGTACAATGAATTTAAAATTATAACTGAAACTGGAATATGAGGTATTTAAGGGACGCATTAAAATGCAATATAAAGGTTGAATTTATGGAAAGATAAATTAAGCATCAAATCAAGAATTTTTCTTTTTTGAATTTAATTATGTTGAGTATTTTAGCAAATCTTTATTTTTTATATAACTATCAGATTTTCTATCAAAACATGATTTATACAACTTTTTAACCATTACTTATAGTTAATCAAAATATGACTATGGCCTCTTGCTTTCTTTTACTTTTTGACTATTTATTAAATTTTGCCTTTAATTAGAGAGACCTAGTAATTGGCCCAATATGAAATTTTAGAAAAACTTGTCTGTTTTGTCTCTTTATAGAAATAACGTCTGGCTCCATGCCACTAGAGATAGGAAAAACTGTCAAATCTTGTTGAAGTATTTCTTAACACAAACAAATTAATAGGTCATATTCCTCTAGATATAGGTAACCTGATCAATGCAAAGATTTTCCTTGCTTACTCCAATGAATAATCTGGTCCCATTCCTGCTGAAATGGGGAAGATGAAGTCACTTGTGTATTTAAGCTTACACTTTTATCCTAGATCGATCATCCGCTTCTTTTGCATCTTTATCTCCAAATTAATGACCAAAAACTTTTATTGGGTTGAAAGATTTTCCTTCGGTGTAAATTTAGAGTCTTTGTAAAAATCTTTATCTTCCTGGCTGAGGAGCAAAAAATCAATCTGAATCTTGGACACCGCACTACGAAAGGTAAAGTATTCGTTCTTCTTGGGAAGCTCAAATTAGCTACTATCAACCCACAGGCTCTAGCAAAATCCAAAAGTGAAGCTCTTCCTTCGTTCAATTCCCCGAAACCAAAGTCTCCATGCACATCGACATACCCCCTCGAGGAAGAACCAATGTGCCCATTAAAATCTCCTCCTATAGAAAGTCTCTCGGTATTAAACACACCACTCACCACCTCATCCAACGTCTCCCAAAAGCTCTTATTATCCTTCTAGCTCAACCCCACCTATGGCGCACAAGCGCTAATAATGTTCGTTGTAGACTCTCTAATGACCAACTTAATTAACATCATAATATCGTTGACCCTTCTAACCTCTATCACTTGTTCCCTAAGCTCTTCATCCACTAAGATTCCTATCCCATTTCTACTTCTTATGCCTCCAGAGTACCACAATTTAAATCCATCCACATCCCGCGCCTTAGTACCTACCCATTTAGTCTTCTAGATGCAAGCTATATTAATCCTCCTTTTCCTAAGAATCTTCATTAGTTCTATGAACTTTACTTGTAAAGTCCCTATGTTCCATGACTCTACTCTCAACCTCCAAGCTACATTAATCCACTTACCCCTCTCGACCCCCGACCCCAACCTCGAATTTGTTCCCGTAACCCTATCACACCATTATACACTAAAGTCACTAAAGAAAATACAAGCAAATCAAGGTATACTAATTAAACTAACTAGTCTACAACTAAAATACAGGATAATATAGAACTATAGTGCGGCCACAAGAATAATCAAGAACTAACTACAATATCGAAAATGCCATCAAGATGGGACTCAATGCAATAGCTCAATTTAGAAAAAATAATACAGAACCACGGCAACAAACACGAGATAATCAAGAACTATAGTACCACACAAGAATTACAATTTGGGGAAAAAACATATATAATAAGTAGGAGCTCTTCAAATAAGTGACAGTTAAAAAAAATATGAAAAAGGAAAGAGACCCAGTGCTATAATTACAAAGAAGATCAATTTGTTATTGCCTTTACTCATTTTTTTCTAATAAAAGGGCTCAATTGAGAGCAATTAGATTAGAGATCTTGCTTTAATTAATCTTCTTAAGAAGCATAACAATAAAACTTTTAACCGCCCATAATATATAGAATTACTAACCTGAAAAATAAGGAAACGACTTGAAACGACAAATTAAACTTTACTAATTATGTATGAACTCAGACCAAAACACAAAAAGAGATAATATATAAACTCTTTATATTATCCAAGTATATAAGTTAAATCTGACACGAACTTGTAGTGCACTCAGTTAGGCCAGAAATATAAACATAGATGAGCAAAGTTACCTAGCTCATGATAATTGTACCAGCTGGAGAAAATGGTGACCATGAATCCTACTATGATTTATCAGTGGCATCTACACTAATCTTTGAATCAGAAGGGTCAATATATCTCCAAAAGAAACCTAAAGTACTGCCTATTATGTTCATAACAACAGCTGACATTGCAGGAGGTAATGCAACCAATGGTGATGTGAAATGCGCAGTCACTAAAACCACTCCCAAGGAGGAATTTCCACATGTCAACCTGCAAGATAATACAAAAAGAATTTCAACATAATTGCTGCGCGCATACGTCATGGGAAAAGTAAATCTAAAGAGCAGGGAAATGAAAACTATTCTTTCTCGAAATATGTCTTAACGAAGAATCATAAGTCTCTTAGAAGTCTTCAAGGTTTTAGTTGAAATCTGCGAAAGTGGTCATACTGTAGGACAATAGCAGGTACAAAAGGATGATAACAACAGATAAATGTCAACAGGAGTTGGCAGTTTCTTACAGCAACTTATGTCATGTCAAAAAACTGTTACTGCCCTCAGAACATAGACGCGATCTTCTACCTTCTGTGTATAATATTTGCCTCTATGGTAAATGCTCTATTTCATATGACAAAACTTCAAATATTACAACCTTCATTGCTAATTGAATCTCGATATGATTAAAAAGTCCAATATCTGCTGGTCACTCTGTTTGGATGGTTGTTTCATAATGTATCTTATTGTGTTGTATTGTACAATATTGTTTTAATGATTACAAAGTTTGAATAAATTGTATCATTTACCCTCGTTACAAAATGGCACACATCAACAATTTGAAACATAAACCTACAAGAAAAGTAGGATACAAGGTAGAGCTACCATAAAAAGGTAGGGTAAAGGATAAAATAGGTTTATTAAATAATAAGCAAAGACAAAATGAGAAAAATAAGATAAGGTAACGACACAATCACACCAAATCAGTCGTTACAGAAATGGGATTTTATGTCATTACCTAAGGATGAATTTAAGATAAGGTACAATAATTTAAATAACAATCAAAACACACATTGTATTTAAACCAACACCACAATACAAACATATATTAATTAACGCATAGACAAGCTGTTAGTTAACTCATAGAGGGAAAGGGTAAAAAGTCATAACATACAAATATCTACATAGATTTAAACTTATTTAGATAGACTAAAATTTCCAAGCACGGGGTGGTTTTATCCCATTAGATGAATAATCAAGTACCTCGATGGATATGGGACGTCTCTGAGGTTCAGCAAGACCGCTTAAGGCGGCTGACAGGTACCTGCCAAAGGTCGTTATCAAAATACAATTCCTATGGGATGCTAAAATCAGGGACAAATGTAACTGACTAACAAAAAAGGGTATGTTCTTACCCTACAAAGAATCCAGAAAAATGCAATAAAAGCACATAAGCCACTAAAGCACCAAATTCACTTGCGAATACTTCTTGAACACGATTAAACAGAGATAAATCAGAGGAGACTGGCATACCAACCATTGAAGATCCCAGACGGACAATATTTTCTGAGAATACACTGATATAAGATGAGAAAAATTTTAAGATAAAGAAACAAGGAATCACAGTTGAGAGCAACAAGCATCAAGGTGATAATGACATGGCTTCAACAACTAAACCTGCAAGCAAGAAGTGATGAAGTTAAGACTGCTAGAAGTGGAGCAAACGGTACAACAACTTTCACTGTTCTTGGAAATTTGCTCTGCAGATAAGAACCTAGGAGAATTGGAGCAACCACCACCTACAAAGAGTATCATGAAAAGGGAACCAAATTAATCACTGAAAATCATTAACAACTTATTTGATGAATCAAAATGTAAGTATTTTAGAAAACTATACATTAAAAAATGAACTAACTTATAGCATGCTGATGGAAAGCTTAATAGCATCCACAGGAACAAATATGTGCCTGCCAGAATCATTGTCAAGAGGGAAGTGAGAACAACTGCTCCAAGTGTGGTACACAATTGTCATCACTAATGATAATGGTACATCTCCTTGTGCAATTAATGTTACCTGTAATACTATCAGAAAGCAAAAAATGAACTTTGTAGTAAGTTTAATACGGTAAGCATATGGGTTTTCTTATCTGAATGTTAAAGAGTAAATTCAAACAACATTAGAGAGCTATTTTATTAGAAATAATCAATGCCAACAAGATAAGTAAGGGAAAGTACGGTCAATTCAGCACAAAGCAAAAGGAGAGTAAACCCTAATCTAAAATTAAGAAATCTGATCGATTTACTGTGTTTCGAGCTCCATTTGTGGATCTTTCGAGTTGAGCTCCAGATTATCCTTGAAGATAGAAATATATACTCGCAGATTCCTGTTTTTGCTTGTAACCATTTGTTTGGCTAGTACTTCCTCTCCAGTTCTGGTTGATTTCTTGTCAATTTTGTTGTAGGTTGTCCCTTGTTTCTTGCTTATCCTGCTATATTTTGTCCTACCTACCTACTACAAATGAGTATGGTTTCTTCTTTATTTCTTCCATATCTTACTCGTGGGACTTTTCTTTGAACTCAACTTGAAGTGTCCAGCAAGTGGTGTGTTCACCGGCTTTGCTTTGTGCATGTTGAACTTTCCAACACTTTCTCAATGTACCTCTCTTGGGATATCCATAATAGTCTTTTTGCTCTATCTCGAGATATTCTCATCCCAAGGATTTGTTTAGCCAGTCCCAAATCTTTCGTGGCGAAGCTCTTGCTTAGATCTTTCTTCAAAGTAGCTATCTTTATGCGATCTTGTCCAACAATTAACATATCATCTACATAGAGTAGAAGTATGAGAAAGTCGCCAGTTACATACCTCTTTATGAAGACACAATGATCGCTTTCCATTTTTTCGAAATCATGTTCTGCCATAAAAGAGTCGAACTTCTTGTACCATTGCCTTGGTGCTTGCTTAAGTCCATATAGACTCTTCGTTAGGCGACACACTAAATTTCCCTTGCCTGGAAATTTTGAATCCCTCAGGCTGCTCCATGTAGATCCCTTCCTTTAAATCACTATGAAGGAATGTCGTTTTGACATCGAGCTGCTCAATCTCCAAGTCTTGTGCTGCTAATGCTAGGATAACGACAACTCGAATGGATGACCTCTTTACCATGGGAGAAAATATTTCCTCAAAGTCAATACCTTTTTCTTGACCAAATCCTTTTAACAATCAACCGAGCTTTGGAGCGAGGCTTTGAACTCTTGTCTTCGGTCTTGATTCAATACACTCACTTATTCTTCAAGGCTTTTCTACCTTTTTGTAACTCCACTAGCTCATAAGTGTTATTCTCATGCAAGGCTTGCATCTCTTCTTGCATGGCTGTTCTCCACTCTTCTTTATAACTATCACTAATTTCTTTGTTATAGCTTTGAGGCTCCCCCTCATCAGTGGACATAACGTACTCCTCTGTGTTATACCTAGTGGATGGTCTTCTGTCCCTCGAGGATCATCTCAGCTCAGGTGCTGTCAAAAAACTTGATTGAGGCTCTTCTAGAACTGGTTTATCATCAGTCTCCCGGTTTCTTTGCTCTAACATAGGCTCATGATCTTCAGCATCACTGTTTTCTGGTATGTCACTGTCCTCACATTGAACTGGAGTAATTCGGTGCTCTTGCTGCTTCTCAATCTTGGCTTCTTTAAATTTTTTATATCTTTGATTGTTTGGTCTTTGAAAAATACAACGTCTCTGTTGCGAACAACCTTCTTATTAATTAGTTCCTAAAGCCGGTGTTCGAATTTATCCTTAGGTGAATGAAGGTAGATGTATTTCTTTGTTTTTGCATCAAGTTTAGCTCGCTCATCTTTGGAAATGTGAATAAATGCCCTACACCCAAACATATTAAGATGATTGTATGAAGCCCTTCTGCTTGTCCAAGTTTCCTCTGGGATGGGCCCGTCTAAATGAACTGATGGTGTGAGGTTGAAAATGTCAACCACAGTCATCACAACTTCTCCCAAAATGATTTAGGTAGCTTAGTATGAGAGAGCATGCAACGAACTCTTTCTTCAATGGTTCGATTCATTCTCTCAGCTAATCAATTTAACTGCGGTGTCTTGGGTAGAGTCTTTTCCAATCTAATCTCATATTTCTGTCAATAGGCTTCAAAAAAACCTCTATACTCACCTCTATTGTCAAATCTTACACACTTGATCTTTCGCCCAGTCTCACATTCTACTAGAGCATGGAATTCCTTAAATGCATCAAGCACTAGATCCTTTGCCTGTAACAGGTACAACCACACCTTTCTTGAATGATCATCAATAAAGGTGACAAAATATAACGCACACTAATGGATCTCTCAGACACCAAACACACATCGGTGTGTACAAGGTCGAGAATATTCTTTCTTCTTGTGTGCGAGCACGACTGAAGTGGCTATACATACAAATCTATTTATGGATCTATATGCTTCGATAGGAACTGGAAGTTCCAGAACACGTTGAAATCTTTTAAAAGCAACTGTGTGTTGTTTTCCAACTAAATAATGAGCACAAGGATCAAGTTGTTTACCTTTCATGTCAGGGAGGAGATGTTTCTGAGCGAGCATGGGAAGTCCCTTTCACTTATATGCCCATGTCGCTTATGATGTATCTCCATATAAATGGTAATGTTTGCCTCCCCTTTGTAGGGCTTAGCTTGCATCACGTACGATGATCCTTCCTTCTTTCCTCGAGCCATAATTAGACTTCCTTTGGTGAGCTTCCATTGTCCTTCACCAAAGTAATTCATCTTACCAACATCATCTAGCTTTCCAGTAGAGATATGATTGAGGCACATAGCCAGGACATGCCTCACATCCCTTAGGACAAGCTTGCACCCGGTGCTTGTTATGAGGATGATATCTCCTATACCGATAATCTTGCTACTATATTGATTTCCCATTTGCACCATACAAAAGTCACCGCTTTGGTATGATGAGAAGAAACTTCCATGTGGAGTAATATGAAATGAAACACCAGAATCGACAATTCAAGAATTGTCATCAGAAGCAATGTTTAAGATATTACCTTCATTAATGAGATATAACATATCTTCTTTTGAAACTACGGCGGTAGTAATTTTTTATTCTTGCTTCTTAGTTAGGCTGATTTGGTCTGGCTTTACATTACCAGCCTTTTGGTCTCTCTTCAAGGATGGACATTCCATCTTCTTGTGACCCATCCTTCCACAGTAGTAACATGTAATTTCGAGTGTGATTTGGATCTACCTTGAGATTGATGCAAATCTCGGCTCTTATTACGTCCACGAATTTCATTCCTACCCTGATTCTCAACAATATTAGCCTCGTGATGAATAGAATCACCTTATTCCATTCTCCTTGCTTCTTCACCAAGAAAGCTATCACTGACGGTATCCATGGTAAGCTTTCCTTCCAGAGCTGAGTTACTAAGTATACCTACAAGTGTGTCCCAACTTTCCGGCAAGGAGCTAACGAGTAGAAGGTCTTGTAACTCATCATCAATCTTCATCTTTATTTTTGTTAATTGATTTACGAGCCCTTTGAATTATTCAAGTGCTCAATCATACTTTTCCCATCCTTATACTAACCGTCGAACTAAATTAGCTTTGTTACAAGGCATTTTCTTTTGAATCATGGATTCAACCTTAGTCCATAATTCATAAGAATTCGAATAAGTAGAAATGCTTTAAGAGGATTTTATCAATATACTTACGGATCATAGAAACTGCCTTTCAATTAGTAGCTTCCAGTGAGCATCGCTCTAGCCTTCTACATTAGTTTTGTTAATGATGGGTTCATGCAAACCCTTGCAGTATAAATGGTCCTCCATTACGACTTTTAGTAGAAGAAGTTACTCATCATGAGTTTGAACATGTCTCCATCATGAGTGACGTTATCCTCCATATTAAATTGCACAAGCTAATGACAGCTTTAAAGGAACCTGGTTCAGATACTGCTGTTGGGGGAAGATCGATTTTTTCCACTTAGTGAAGTTAAGATAGGCACTTAGGAATTACCGATAGTAATGGACCACAAGAGTTTATAATTCTCCAGTATGGAGATTCTTCTACTATATGAAAGAATAGTAGGCTTACAAGAATATGTTTACAAAATTGACTCACACTCTAGTGGCTCACTCAAACTTGAGGATATAGACTTCTTAAGCTATCCCTCTTCTTTCTTGAAGAGGCTCTTTATTTCTCACTTTAGAAGCGGCTTCTCTTGGTTTTTTTTGGATGATTAGGAATGAAGGATTCTACCCCTATTTATACAACTCCGTCTCTACAATAAATGGTAGAGATTAATTGAATCCAAGGGTGGAGATTAGTTCATTAGAAAATATACACATTCTAGGATTTTCTACACTCTTTCATTCTTTTCCATCCTCTTTCTTATTCTTTCATACTCTTCCATAATATTCCAGAAGGTTCTAAACATCTCCAGAATACTCTAGAGGTTCAACGCTTCCACAAGCTTCTAGAAAATTCTTCACTTCTCTTTTCTCCGAAACATTCTAGAGAATTCTACACTTCTTTAGAAAGCTCTAGAATTTTCTAGAACCTTTCCAATTAAGAAGGGATCTCAACACAATGGCACTAGGAGAATGTGCCTTCAAGAAAACTACTCCATCACTAGATGAATCAAATAGCCTTACTCCTCCTGTTAATATAGGTAATAGATCAATATCTAATAAATAGAATTAAAGTATTTAGTTATTGGCCAAGTGAAAACTGAAAAATTAACCTTTGAAACTTTTATTTATGTTAAACTTGTCAGAAAAAAATAGACATTATCTCACTATTTGAGGATGGTGAGAAAGATGTTGGACAAATGATATAGTAGGATAAACTTGATTTGCATTTGTCCAGATCTCTTTTGCTCATCATGTCATATAGATCATATATGTAAAGGTATCTACTATGTCAATTTGTACGGTTTGAACCTTTTTCTAAATGGATAGGTATTGTGATCTACTTCTTTTGAATCCAATAATCTTTTATGTAATATATGAAATTTATAATCAACGAACATTATTCGAATGATCAAAAGATATGTTATCGTCTCTCCTATATTCTCTCTGTTTTGTCGGAAATTTCTAAACTTAGTTGTTGTTAAGATAGAAAAAATAATGCGAAATTAAGATGTTTTAAAGTTGATGTGTGAGGCCTATGTGATTAGTAAGGCTATTGTAAATTAATTTTTGAGTAAAGTTTAGAGATTACCTCCTTTTATATTACACAGTTTGTTGATTATCAAACCTCACTGATTTTTTAATTTTCAATATCAATCAAGATTACTGAGTAGTAGTTTTGAGGCTACTTATTAGCTATTTTCATGAAAAAAATAAAAGATGATACAGATTATTTTCATGACTATCCTCATCTAAGTGTTTTGATATGTAATGAACTTGAGGTTGTTAAAAGTGTAGTGGTATAAGACTTCATTCTCTATTTGAATATGTCCTAGAAAGCTCTTGAGAGGTTTTTACCATGTACCATATATGTAAGGTTCTATCTTGACCTCTTTGAAATAATTAAATATCACTAGTTCAGTCTGTAAGCAAGTTAAGAGCCTGTATTTTTAAGAACATGTTCATCATACCACGATTAGTTAAGCTTCTCTGACAATTTTCTATACATGGTTATCTTTTAAGTATAATTTTATTTAATTTCTATCATATGTAATGAGTGAATCTATCTAGTTCATCCTTTTGCCAAAGTTTTTTCTTGATTTACAATGTCAATCAAGGTTCTTAAACGAAGTATTGATGCAGTTACTTAAATGAGCATAAAGTGCATTAGTCTTCAGCATGAGCCTTACCGCCACATGTGCAAATATATCTCTATATACTCTATTTTTTTTCTATGTTGAGTGATATTTTGAATTGATATCTTTTTATAAGATGATTCCATTAGACTCAAAAATGTCGTGGCAAGACTAGAGGAAAAGATCTTGAAAAAATAAAAAAGTCTACAAAAAGCAAGATGAAAATAGAAATTTCAGATGGTAAAGGAAGACCAACTAAGTGTCACGACCTGAAAATCAGGAAGTGGTGGCGTCTACACCTCACATATAGATAAGCCTAATCCCTAGCCCAGAGCGAGTAGCGGTGGGCTAGTACCTATAACCCAAAAGAGAAACAAGGAAGGAAAGGAGAGACAACTCGACAAACTAACAGTGACATACCTCCCAAAACCTGGTCTCATGACCGATGAGCTACTATAAGTGAATATAACTAGAAAAGAATACAAGTCTACATGACTCAATTTATATATATATATATATAAAAGCTATCCCAAGTCATAGATGGAACAACTCTAACACAGAAGAAGACCGGGAGTAGCAAGGACTCCTGATGCTCACTGTATCTCCGAAACAACACAACTCTATCTGGATCGATCGCGACCCCGTTGCTGACTCATGCCCAGATCTGTACCAAAAGGTTGTAGAAGTGTAGCGTGAGTACCAACAACAATGGGCACTCAGTAGGAATAGGCCGACTAAATAACAATATGCTTAAATAAGGTAAAAAGCGATCAATACAAAGAAAGGGCAGCAATAAACTGGCATAATCAACTCATAGATTATCAAACCATGCCACTTACCTGGATCCTCAGTGAAGCCATACCCCTATGAAACTACGAACAAACAATGCCGAGTAAATCTTAAAAGTACATAAACAACCGGTAAAACCAGAAAGTACTGCCCAAGGGGTGCTACAGGATACCCCAATACCCATACGCTGTCTTCCTCAGTGAACCATGACACTGCAGAACCATGTATATATAAATTGGGTCGCACCAGGACATGAAGAACATCCATCGAAGATCTACATCAATACACTTACCTTTCCTCCCCCGATATACCCCTCCACCCAGGCTACGTAGCACCGTGGGTATCGATGTAGCAACCTAGGTCGGAGAGTCGTTGGAGGAAACCAATCCCATGTACTCTTTAACAAATTCCAAGTGATGGAATAATCATTAGGAAGGAATACCAAAACCCAACCCGAGCCCGTAAATATGCATAGCAGGAGAAACGGTCAAGCCTAGTTTTCCCTAGTCAACCATAACCTCATTCTATCAAGTATTATGTTATATCAGAAGAAAGTAATAATCACAGTATCACTAAAATAACAACACATATACATCAAGAGTAGATAAGCAGTCTACCTAGGATGGGCCTCTAGGCCACTAACAACAATTTTGGGGGATGGCTAGTAAGCCCTAATCACTAGTATAATCCCCTCCCCAACCTCATTATGGTCCATAGTCTACGTATATATAATACGCACCAAAAGTGTTACTCCTCCCCAACCATACTACAGTCCACAGTCAGTGTGAAACACACAGGTAGGGCTTACGTATTCCCAAGGTTAAGTACTGAGCAATAAGGCCAGCAAGAATGACCATAGGACAAAGTGTAACAATAACGGGGCTCCAAACTAGTTTACCAGCCCCAAGCTGGCCAATTACCAATCTAAATGTTATATCAATACTCAGTCAATAACACAATAAACTTAGTCTACCTAGCTGCCGAAGAACAATTATGAAAGAGCGCCTAACGAGTAAAAAATCTTTGCACGAATTCCGAATATGAGTGAGACTATCAAAAACTTAATTAGCGAGTCAAGATGAGTAAAACAAGACTCATATTTTTATATAAATAGCAGGGACAAAGTATCGACTAGTAATCGAGTCCAATACCCTAACAGCTCAAAATCAAGAATTAATTATATCAACACGAAGAGCACGACGTGGCGATTGTGTGGATTTCCCTAAAACAAAGATAGGTGTGTCATGAAACAATGTGAAGTCACCCCTATTTTGTTGTCCAGGGAGTTGTTGACTAATGACCTAAAAATGTGTGACATTTGGGAAGCATGAGCAACCCTTCGCACACGAGATAGCAATGATAGGAGATTGAACGACATGGGTAGAACTAAAGATGTAATGCCTAAAATATTTTTTTACAATAGAAAAACATTAAAACTATAGTAGAAACAAGGAATTATCGGCTGGAAACGCACGAGGAACCAAGATATTGAGCTTTCACAGAGCAAAACCTCCAAAACTACCCTCAAATAAACTATTGAAAGGTTTTAACGAAGAGGAAAATAGAGAACGTAAGTTCTTGTTTTGTTTCCTAAACAAATGAAACAGTGCTACTAATTTGCTTAGGATACTATACAAAGTGGTAGTTTATATAAAGTAAGGGGGAAAGTGTGGCTGTGACACGTATTTTTAGGGGGGAATCTTTATTCTCTCGGTTATTAAATAACCAGGTATCATATAAATTAATAAAAAATATTTACAGTACTTTAAATACATAAAAAATTAATAGAAAATTATTTCCAATAAAACTTATCCCTTAAAATAATAAATTTTAAACATAATTTGGTATGTTAACATAAAAGAAATATTAATTAAATTAAAAAAATTTAACTTAATGCTACCGAAAATCTCGCAATCGAAACGGAGTCTACACACAACACTCCATATACAAAAACTTTACGTAATCAGTATTTCAGACTCAACAAAAGTGACAAAAATACGACACGAGGTCGTATGAGATAAGTAGGGCATGAAGAAGCCTCAAATGACAAGAATTCAAGGCACAAAGTTATTAGGGACTCGACCAATCAATCCCAGCAGTCTATACATGACTGGGCAACCTCCACTACGCTCTAAAGTACAGAGTGATCAAGGAAATATGAAAATAATTAGGATTCATTTCAGAAATGATTTTAGAACCACTCCAATGAGTTTCTACGGATTAAAACCCATAGAAGGGCCTTCAACTAAGATTAATTAAGATCTAAAGATCCATACTAATGGAGTAAATGAGAGGAAATAGGATAAAATCTTCGGGATAAATATTTATATAGAAAACCCACCGCTGGCCGATTTATCAAAAACTGCACATTTTTTGACAGCTTTTCCGAAAAAGTTCAAACAGAACAACATATTAAAACAGAGTCTGATTTCAGCAATCCATGTATGCGATCTTTATGTAAATGATATTTATAACTCAATGTAATCGATGAAAGGAAATTCTGGGTCGTATAAGTCGAGTAAGACCTGAAGAAGCTATAATTAAAAAGGAACAAAGCTATAAAACTACCAGGGAACCAACCTAACGATCCTAGAAAGTCAAAAGTGACTTGGGTAAGTTACAAAAATTCTCTAAATGCAGAGAAATTGCTGGAGTGTGGCTTAGCTAAATCCTGAAGATAGAGTTTTCATTGGTTCTTCTGTTAGCTCGTGGGAGAGACTCCAAACTATCTTCAAGAAATGTATTGACATGAATCTAAACCAAGCAAGTACTATTATGGGTCCCTAATAAATTGTTATTATTGTATATATTCTTACAATGTGATTTTATTTCAGATCAAGCATTTAGAAGATACTATTATTCTTGTTCCAACAATTAATTATTCATTTTATTTTCTAGGCCATATCCATTTCATACCATATTTTTTTAAACTTACAAAATTTACTTATTTTTTGAATTTTTTTTTTGTTAAAAGTATGTTTTAAAAATATTTTTATATAGTAGAAATTTGTGCTTGACTAATTAATTTAATAATATACTTTTACTTTCACGACCCGAAATACGATCGTAATGGCACTTATCTTCCCCTTAATAGATCACTCAAACTAACGACAAATCAAATAGAAACCAAGGTAAATGTGAAAATAAATATATAAAAAGGGTTTATAAGAGGAAATATAAATTAAACACACAAAACAAAGCTATCACTATATGCAAGCCACTTCTAGAGTTACTACAATAATACATAGTCAATATACAATCTTTAGTAAGTGAAGAAATAGTAAAATCAAAAACATGGAGGACCTATTAGATAACTAACGGTTTGACGATGAGCTACCTCGAAAATGCTCTAGGAATGCACTTGGACTAACGCTGAGAAGTCCATCACAAAGTCCTAGGCCCTGAACCTGCATAGGAGTATATATAAGTAAAGGGACGAGTATAAAACTACAATACTCAGAATCATCCTCGATTGGTCTAACTATAAAACAAAAGTGAAACTTCTGACATCCAGCCAAACCTCTGATACTACTGTCTGCATACAGTTTATATATAGAAGCCTAAACAACATACAAATACAAATATCCAGAAGATCCCAATAATTAACCGATTCTCAATATTACCACAAATACAAGT
>JBDJHY010994957.1:0-14418 GCA_039654485.1 Withania somnifera
AGATGCCATCAACCTAATTTTTGGGTCGTGACAGAGTGGTATCAGAGCTTAGGTTCATTAGTATCTATGACTGCAGGAGAAAGTGTCTCTTATAGTCCTATGGATTGGTATGTAGACATTTGTATCCTACCTTTGGGAGGATATAGGACTCTTTTAGGAAATATAATTCCCTTAAACCCCTCTCGTGCATATAATCTTATCAATTTTTGAAAACTTACCTTGGATTTGTTCTTTCACATATGGTTCACACGCGCACCACAAATGGGAAAGATAATGTTCCCCTACCACCATAGAGGGCTCCAGTTAGGGGCTGAGGTGGAGATAGACTCCTGGTCAAAGCCAGGACAGAGTTGAGCAGCCTATTCCTTCCCCAGTATATCCACCTCATGCACAAACTCCTATGGTTTCATATGAGGCTTTGAGAGGGATGCAGCAGTACATGTGTACTATATTAGGTGGCGTTCCCAGTGATGGGACCCAATCTTCTTTTCATGGAGAGGCATAGGGTGGCCCAGCTCCTCTAGTTCATCCTGCACCTGTGATAGTACCAGTTCCTTCTGTACCACCTACCTCTATAGTGCATCCAGCTCAGACTCAACATATTATTCTAGTTATGACCTTTGAGGACTGGAAGATGAATAGTCACTTTACCTACATGGGACTACCGAGGTTTTATGCAGATTCTTTACAGGACCCTAGGAGTTTCTGGATGAGTGTGGTGAGAGGTTGTTGACTTATGTTCTAAGAGAGTCCCACAGGGTTGATTTTATTGGATATCGGTTAGAGGGACCAGCTGATACTTGGTGGAGAGTATACAAATAGGGTATACCTATGGAATTGCCGCCAATGACATGGGATCAATTCTTGGAGGCTTTATGAACAACTGTGCACCACAGAGCATTCGTGAGGGGTTGATATCTTAGTTTATTGGTTTGAAGAAGGTTTCTAAGTCAGTCATTGAGTATTAAGCCCATTTTACCAAGTTATTTAGATATGGGGCTGCTATGACACCGAAAGAGGATGAGCTGGTTTGACGTTGTCATGACCCAAAATTCAGGTCATGATGGCATCTACAATCCTCCAATAGACAAGCCTAACCCTACAACACAGAGCTACCCACAATGGGCTATAAACATTCGAATTATCTAGCAAGCGACGAAAAGAAAGAAAAAAACATAAGTAGAAACATAAACATAAAAGAACGAACTTTGAAGAAATACTTACACAATCCAAATCCCAAAACCTGGGGTCAATGGAATAAGGAGCTACTATACAGAGTATCCAAAAGATTGAAATAAAAAGAAACTCTAACAAAAGTAATACAACAGAGGGCTTGCTATAGACAGAATAAAGCAAGCTGAACTCAAGGAAACCATGGTCGGATCGAACGACAAAGCTCATTATAATCTCTGCAATCAGCTGTATCTACTCCACAAAATCATGGCATCTCTGATAACTCCTGTCAGTATTTGCACCACAAAAAGGGTACAAAAGTGCAGCATGAGTACCAAAAAAGGTACCTAGTAGGCATCATAGGCGACTGGGCTAAAATAAAATGCTAGTAATAAAAGAGAGGAAGTAAAATAGGTCAAGGTTAGTAGGAAAGCCATAAGGATAATAGATATGAAGAAAGATAAGATATTAGAAGTATAAATACAGATGGTGTACACGATACGGAGTGACCAATACCCAAAAAACTCAAAATTGAAGTAAAGGTACATACATGTGCTACAGCTAAGACAAGACCCAACTAACCATAAGAATATATATATGTATATATATGCACTATGACTAAAGGATCGAATGGTAGAATACATCTAAGTGAGGAACAGAAAGTAAACACACAAAACCTACCTAGCGTCCCATATCACCGATAATTAAAAACATCACAACAAAACCCCCCGTGCCTTCAGCCTTAAGCCTGTTGAGTACAACAATATGAAGGTAATACACGAGGGTGTAGGAAAGTAAAATAGAGTAGTATCATGTAGTGACAACACCATCCTCTCAATAAGTGCCAATCTTGGGGCTTTCACCCAAATAGTACAAAACTCAGGGTCCACACCCTAGAGGACCACGCCTTTAATTAAATGTAGGGTCTGTGCCCTATCAGTGCCAAACTCATCCCAAATAATAATATACAGATTCTCTATCACAACATAACAACAATAATACTAATAACAATGGAAACAAAAAGTAATTGCAGTCTAAGATCGGCCAAAGGCCACCAGCTACGAGCTCATCTCACCATACTCGTTACACGATAATTTGAATAGTTCATAAGGTTTGTAGGCCCCATGCGATGAGGCCAAGACCCCGGCATATAACCCTTTACACGGGTCCCCATAATCTAATAAGGATATCAGATAAAAAAACAATGATCAACCTAAAGCCTAACCCATACTACTGGCTATATCACAAGCACAAAATAATGGCCCAATCTATAATGTGCATAAATAAACCTAGCTTACCTGGGCACTGGTGAAAGTCTCTGACATGTGTGCACCATAGGTCCAAAGATCTAAATGCAGTCGCATCACCCGAAACTATAAAATTGCAAATCCAAGGATTGAAACATGGAGAATAGGACCCATATTGCAATTAGAAAACTAGGTTGAAAAACAATCCCATAGGCCTCGCAGCACAGAAATAAATTAAGTATACTAGTATGAAGCCCTCAGCCTAAGGGACTCGTGGTCAAAAATTCAGCTACAAGAGATAAGGATTTGAGGGAGAAAATAAGGTTTAAAGTAACTAAAAGAGACAGAAAGAATGATAAAGGAAAACTTTCTCCATGAACTCACACTACCTCACACGTAACTACCCAACACTCCCCTTAACTCAAAAAACTCAAAATTCATCTCCCAAGACCTGGATATGACGGTATTTAACAAAAACAACCATTTGAAAAAATGAAGGGGATGAGCGAGCCCCTTTTTATAGACCCTTTTGGCCGTTGGGATGACCTCGCTAAGGTGAGCTAAGGCTCGTTGGGGCAACTTCTCTAGGGTAAATCCTTGGCACCGAGGAAATGGCATAAGGGTGGCCCAAGGTCATTGGGGAGGTCTACAACCTACAACAAAACTCATCAAAATATAAACTCTTTAGGGGTCCTAAACCGAGCATCCCGAGTCCAATTCTAGAAAACCCACATTACAGACTCAATGGAGTCAATGAAACAATAAACCAACACTATTTAAGTGAAAAGGACCCTAAACTCAAACGGATCAAAAGGAGCCAATTTTTGAACTTTTCACAAACTGACTCAAAATGAGCCTGGATACCTCAAGAAGTGAACCGATGGCTGAAATAGCCCAAAATCGGCATTTCAAACTAATGGAATCATCAAAATTCTCATCTAACTCTAAGATTACAAAAATACCACCTGGGCTCCAAAATGAGCTCTAATTGGGCTGAATTTCCACAAAACAACCCAAACTCAAAATAAAAAGGCCGAGAACTAACTTAAGTTCCACCTATTACCAAATTCTGCATTCTAGAACTAACGAAACTATTAGATTTTGATTCGGAGCACGTTCTACAATTTTACTCTCAAGTTCAGTTATTTCAAAACTGAAACTTCAAAATAAAAAAACTAAGATAACGAGCAAACGAACTACTAGGGCATTGAGCTACTAGTCCCAACAAGTCGTAAATGACTTGTATTAACTACCAGACAATTCTAAACATAAAAATACAAAAATCAAGAAAATGATTCATTATAGACATTTTGTAGTTGGGTCGAGCTAGAGCTTATGATGGAGGTTGAGTTACTCCTTTATAGTGGGAAGACATTTTTATATATAGTGGATTTTGCTTGTACCATAGAGAGACACCATTGGTTGGCCCATGGGGGAGGTGATAAGAGATAATGCCTCTAGAGTTAGTGGTACCCAGCCTATAATTTGATGGTAAGATAGGTGCAGGCCTCAGTAGCAGCAACATTCCTACCAGGGTCAATCTAGTAGATCATTTTAGGCTTCACTTTAGTTAGCTGACAGAAGCTAGAGTATTCAGCCTAGTCATCCTGCTAAGGAAGCATCTTTGGGGTCTCAAGGTCGTGATGGCTAGGGTAGTACTTCTATAGGTTTAGGTCGGGGCAGAGCCTAGGGTTTATATAAATGTAGAGATTTAGGTCATTATGCCAGAGACTACTTACAGCATCGAGTCATCCATCTAGTAGCACATGCTGCAGAGCCTCTTTAGAAAATACTACCACCAATAGAGGTGGATGACAACTACTCGAGGTGTCATGGTTGGGGTCAGAGGGTAAGAGAAAGGGATTAAGAGGAGGTCGGAAGAGAGGTGGATGCCATAATCTTTATGCTATACCTGATAGAGCCCAAGCAAAGACTTATAATGTTATGATCATGGGTATGTTTTTTGTTTATTGCCAGCCTGCCTTGGAATTATTTGATCCTAATTCTACATATTCCTATGTATTTGTTTACCCGCCTCCCCCATGTGGATATGGTTTAGGAGTCTTTACCCGAGACCATGAGTGTGGTTACTCCCCTAGGAGTGGATCATGTGCATTGGTCCTATGTTGTTACTTTGTAGGAGTTTGACATTCGGACCTATCTTGTGGCTCTTGATATGAACTACTTTGATGTGATACTGGAAATGGATTTGTTATCTCCTCACCATGTGGTTCTAAAATGTTATTCCAAGACTGTGACCTTATCTGTGTCTGGTGTACTCCCATTGGTATGGTAGGGTCCTACTAGTCATTATTCGGTGCGGTTTATCTCTTGTACTTAGGCTTTTAGACTTATATTTGAGGGTTTTTTTAGCTTATTTGGATTTTATTCATGATGTGAATGTTTGTCCTCCTTCCCCCAAAGTTTTTACCCATGGTGCATGACTTATTGGATGTCTTTCCTGATGATTTTCCTAGCCTCCCACCAAAGTTGGATATTGATTTTTCTATTGAGGTTGAGCTACGCATCAAACCTATTTTGATTTCACCGTACCCCATGGATCTAGTAGATCTCTGAGAGCTGAATGTTCAAATACATAATTTTCTTGTAAGTATTTTTCCATCCTTGTGTTTCTCTGTGGGGTGATTTTGTGTTATTTATAAAGAATAAGGATGAGAACCTACATATGTTCATTGATTACAGATAAGTGAATAGGTTTACCATTAATAATAGGTATCCTCATCGCGTATTGATGATCTCTTCGACCATCTTTAGGATGTTTCAATGTGTTATAAGATTGACTTGAGATCAGGGTATCACCAGTTGAGGATTCAGGAAGACATCTTGAAGATTGACTTTTAGACTAGATATGGGAATTATGAGTTCTTGTTCATGTCATATGGGTTGACTACTTCCCCAGCTATTTTATGGATCTTATAACTCTGATATTCAGGCCATACTTGGATTCTTTTGTGATTGTCTTTATCATTGACATTTTGGCTTACTCGCAAATTCGAGAGAAGCATGAGGAGCACCTGAGGATTGTACTCTAGAATTTGAGGACTGAGCAGCTATATGGTAAGTTCTAAAAGTATTAGTTTTGGTTATATTTTGTGGAATTTCTGGGTCATGTTATGTTCTCATCAAGTATTAGTATGGATCTCACAAAGATTGTTGCAGTTTGTGATTGGCCTCAGCCTACTACTCCTATCGAGGTTTGTAACTTTATTCTATTGGACGGATATTATAGACGAGTTATGGAGGATTTTTCTTTGATAAAAACTCCTATGACTAGATTGACCCAGAAGGATGTTCCTTTACAGTTGTCGGAGAAGTGTGAGTCTAGTTTTCAAAGGCTCAAGGAACTTCTCAGTTCAACGCCAGTATTGACACTTCCAGTTGAGGGCCAACCTTATATTGTGTATTATGATGCTTCTGGTATTAGTTTAGGTTTGTTCTAATGCAGTTGGGTCAAGTTATTATGTATGCTTAACGAAAGCTGAAGGTTTATAAGCTCAACTACCCTACCCATGATTTGGTGGGTAGATTTTGTGTCCTGGTGCCTAAACTATTAGAAGGTGAATTTTGAGCACTGAAGACCTGGTGGTGAGTTATAGCGTCTCCCTATTCGTAAGTGGAAGTGGGAAAGGATCACTAAGGACTTTATTTCTGGACTTCCCCTACTTCTAGAGGGCATTATTAGATTTGGCTAATTGTGGATAGATTGACCAAATCTACTCATCTCTTGCCTACTTCATCCCATGGGGCATAGAGACCTTGGCTAGTTTGTATGTTCGTAAAGTTGTTTAGTTACATGGGGTTCCAATGTCTATTATTTTAGACAAAGGGTCCCAGTTCACTTCACGATTTTAGAGAACCTTCGGTGAGAGATGGGTACTAAGGTAGCCCTGAGTACTTTTTTTCACCTCAAATAGATATTTAGTTCGAGCAGACTATTCAGGTACTTCAAGATTTTTTGCGTGCTTGTGCTTTTAACTTTGGTGGTAGTTGGGATAAACATTTGTCCTTGGCAGAGTTTTCTCATAATAACAGTTACCATTCCAACATCTAGATGGCACCATTTGAGGCATTGTATGGTAGGAATTGCAAGTCCTACTAGTTGGTTTAGTAGTGTTAGGGTTCATCCCTATTCTTTATATTGGATTAGTGATTTAGCAGGGAGGGTCAGATTTATTTAAAGTAGGACATGGGCATCACAGATTAAGAAGAAGAGTTATGTAGACTTTAGAATTAGGTATTTGGTGTTTTGTGCTGGTGATATGGTTTTCCTCTAGGTGTCACCCATGAGGGGCGCTATTAGATTTGGTCGGAGGGGAAAGCTTAGCCCCAGGTTCATCGAGCCGTATGAGATTACTAAGAGGATTGGTGCAGTTTAATACAAGTTACCCTTACCTTCATAGTTGTATGTAGTTCATCCATCTTCCATGTTTTAATGCTCTACCAATATGTACCAGGCCCTTTGAATGTGCTTCACCATGACTCAATTCATTTCATAACCATTGGGCTTATGTCGAGCAGCATGGAGCCATTATTGCTAAGAGATGTAGAGTCTCTGGTCTAGGGAGATTTTGATCGTAAAGGTTTGATGGATCGTCATTCGATCAAGAAGGCCACCTGGGAGATAGAGAGAGATGTATTGGTCGATTATACCTATCTGTTTGAGCCTTTTGGTATTCCCTTCTTCTTGACTTTCCTGAATGAAATAACTTTTAGTAGTGGATGTTGTAATGACCCTCATGATCATTTTAGTGTTTTGGTGTTACTTTTATGTTTAGAGTGTTCTAGTACCTACCCCAAGACATTTATGACTTGCTATGATCGGTTGCTTAAATCCTTGGCAGTTCTATAGCTCGCTATCTCAATTTCCCCATTTAGACTTATGACTTTAGAATAGTGAAACTTGATAATGATTTCATATAAAACACGCTCAAAATGGAATTCTGACAATTCCTTTAGCTGCAAAATGCAAACTTTGTCCTATTAGGACTATTGGTTCAGGTACCGGAGTTTTATTTCTTGTTTGAAGATTTTCTTTGGAAATTCAGTTTAATTGGATTTAAGGAGTTGAATGGAGTCAGTTCTTGGTGATCAGTGCGCGAGTAAGAAATACGCCCCTTCCATAAACTCTTGAATGTAAATTTAGGATAGTGGGGTTATTGGTACGCTTCTGGGATTGTCTAGATTTATTTTGGAGGTCTGGTTGGTTTTTATTTTTCTTGGCTCTTTTAAATCTCTTTTACTCTTGCCTCTATTCTGCTCAAACAACCTCATATGGTTATTTTCATATTACCATTGTGTTCGAAATATCACTTTCATGCACTTTTCAGATTTGGTTTGTAAAAATCAGACTTCATTTCCATTCCAATCCTCTTTTTGAAGTTCTTAGAATTGCTGTAAAAAATATTGCAAGCATGCCTAATAAATTCCTCTATTTCTCACTTTTTTATTCTTGTTACAAAACTTTTCATACATAAACTTAGTGGGCTCTTTTGTCCTTCATCTTTCGTCGAATTGAACTTGATTTTCCACCCGTGTTTCATGAGATGGGCTCTATTCATTGGTGAATTTTATGTATTTGTCAGGCTACGGTGCCCACATGACCTTCTTTAGCTCGAAGTCCAACCCATCTATTCCTACAGTCAATATAGGCCTAATTATACTCGCCTTAACACGTAGATTGTTCTTTTCTAGTTTCATGAGGCTCTAGGCTCGTCTGTGGTTCATCGGCTTTTGGGTGCATATTTTGAGATAGTCTTTACCACTCAGGTAGGCTATGGCTTACATACTCTTAGACTGGGTATTATCTATGTAATATTTATTGTAATTATCTAGCCTGGGTTGGGTTTTTCTAGCATGACTCCTCTCATTGATATTATTTTACCCTTCATCTCATTCTATCAGTTACTCTTCTACTCTTTCTATCTTAAAAGTGCTCTTCAGACTCTTAGAGACTGTCATCTCTATGCTAAATTCTCTAAGTTTGGATTTTGGATAAGAGATAGTTGCCTTCTTGGGTTATGTCATTCCCGATGAGGGTATTTGAGTAGATTCATAAAAAATAAATGCAGTTAGAAACTAGACCAAGCCAACCTCTTTATTAGAGATCCATAAAATCTTAGGTTATATTGGTTACTACTACAGATTAATATAGGGGTCCTCATCCATAGCTTCTCCCATAACTAGGTTGACTAAGAAAAAGTTTATGTCTAGTTTGAGGAGTGCCAGTCCAGTTTTCTGAGTCTCAATGAGTTTCTCACGTTGGCATAGTTTTGTTACTTCTAGTGGAGGGCCAACCATACACAATCAACTTTGATGCTTCAGGTAATTGTTTAGGGTGTGTACTTATTTAGCAGGGCAGGGTTATTGCATATGCTTCACATTAGCTAAAGTTTCATGAATGTAACTACCCTATCCAGGATATGGAGTTTATGGTGGTATTCTTCGCACTCAAGATCTAGAGGCATTACCTTTATGAAGTTCATTGCGAGATCTTCACCGACCACCACACCTTATAGTATATATTGAGCTAGAGAGACCTTTATCTGAGCTGGAGGAGATGGGTTGAGCTTCTAAAGGACTATGACATCTGCATCTTTTACCCTCCAAGAAGGGCAAATGTAGTTGAAGATGCCTTGAGCCAGAAGATGTCTCCCAAGATGCTAGTAAGTAAAGTTCGAGCATCGGAGACCTAGTGGTGTGATACAGTGGCTCCAGATTCTTGAATTGGGAGAGGATTACTATGGATTTCATTAATGGACTTCCTTTCACTCTAGGGGTCATGATTGTATTTAGTTCATCATAGATCAATTGACCAAGTCCACCCACTTCTTGCCGACTTCATCAGCTTGGTATGATGAGTGACTTGCTATATTATATGTTGGGTAGGTTCTTCATCTGAATAGGGTGAAATTATCTATTATTTCATATAGAGGCACACAGTTTACTTTATGGTTTTGGAGGAATGTATAATGAGAGATGGGTACAAAGGTATCCCTGAGCACTGGTTTTCAGCTGCAGACCAACAGACAGTCTGTTAGGACTATTCAGGTGCTTCAGGATATGTTTTTTTCCTATATTTTTTTTTCTTTGGTGGTAGTTGGGATTAACACTTAGCCTTGTCAAAGTTATCTTATAACAACATATATCGCTCTAGCATTCAGATGGCACCATTCGAGGCTTCATATGGAAGGCATTGAAGATTACTGATTTGTTGGTACAATAGTGTTGAGGTTTTTTCATAGACTTTAGATCTGGTTTGATATACTATAGAGAGAGTCAATGTTATCCAGGTTAGATTATGGAAGCACATAGTATGTAGAAGTGCTACTCGGATTGTAGGCTTCATCCCTTTGAGTTTAGTGTTGGAGATATGGTGTTTTTTCAGGGTTCACCCATGAAGGGCATTATGGGGTTTGGTCAGTGGGGAAAGCTTAGAACCATGTTAATTGGGACATATGAGATTATTGACCAAGTCAGCACTATTACGTACAAATTATCCCTATCTCAAGAATTAGAAGCGGTTCAACCTATTTTCCATGTCTCCATGTTTCACCATTACATGACATACCCTTCATATGTACTCTATCATAAGTTAGTTTAGTTGGACTATCGTTTGGCTTATGTAGAGTAGTCTGATGCCATTATAGAAAGGGATATGAGATGGATCGGTTCGAGGGAGATACCTATGATGAAAGTTTATTAAGATCGTTGTCCCTTAAGAAATCTACCTAGGAGATGGAGAAGGATATACGTGCCTAGTATCCTCTTCTTTTTGGGCTTTCAGGTACTTTTTTGTTCTTAACTTTCACGGATGAAAGTCCTTTAAGTGGGGGATATTGTAATGAACCTTGGGTTCATTTTCTTATTTTTGCGATATTTTTGTGTTTAGATCTCCCTAGTAACTTCCCCGATCATTTATAACTTGTTAGGATTCCCTCGTAATTCTTTATCTATATATCTCAGTTTTACCATTTTGGAGTTTTAACTTAGAATAGCGGAACTTGAGAGTGATATCCAAGAAAAATCACTCAGAATTGAATTCTGATGGTTCCTTTGACTCTAGAATGTGGACTTTACTCTAGAAAGACTATTGGTTCCTGTTGAGGGGGTTTTGTTTGACCTAAGACTTCTTGATTCCTTTTTAGTTATTGCTACTCAAGGCCTTTTTCAGCTCAAACGACCTAGGATTGTCATTTTTTCAGTCCTATTTAGTCGAGAATGTTGTTTCTACGTAATTCTCATATTTGGTTTTTAAAAATTAGACTTCGTTTTCGTTCTGTACCTTTTTAGAGTAATTTAGAATTGCTATCTAATAGTGGTCATAGTGATCGATAAATCATCCAAATGGAAAATAAATATATGGTTGATAAATTGACCAGTTGGTCAATAAATTAGCTAATGCTGATAAATCGGCCAATTGATGGTTGGCCTATATAAAGATTTATCTCAAATTTTTTGGTCATTTTCTCAAATGTTCATCAAACTCAGAAAATCTTTGAGAGTTGGTTTTGGTACAGTGAAGGTTGGGAATCATAATTTTGACCGGTGAGGGTCATTCTCTTATTTTTGTGTTATTAATGTGTTTAGAGCTTTGTAGTAGCTTCCCTTGGTCATTTATGACTTACTGGGACCGGTTGATTGGTTTCTTGGCAGTTTCTTAGCCCGATATCTCAGTTTTCCTATTTTGGAGTCCTAACTTCAGAATAGTTGAACTTGAGAGTGAATTCCTAAAAAGCATGCTCGAAATTAAACTCTGATGGTTCCATTGACTCTATAATGTAGACTTTAGTCTAGTACGACAATTTTTTCATTCTTTAATATTTGCTACTCTAGAATATTTTCAGCTCAAACGACCTCATATCATCGGTTTGTCAATTTCATTGAGTATTGAATGTTGTTTCCATGCAATTACACATTTGGTTTGTCGAAATTGGACACCATTTCCATTATCTTCCCCTTTAGAAGAAATTTAAAATTATTTTCTAAAAATGGTTGCAAAGACCAACAATGTAATAACCCTGAAGGTCATTTTATGTTCTACTATGCTTTAACCTTTTTACCCCTCCTTATAGTTTTGTTAGACCAAACTAAGTGTGGTTTTATGGTCGGATAGGGAGTAGGATGAGTTTGAGTAGTAGATTTTTGAGATTTTGAGTTTCGAGGCATTAAGTTCAAAATGTGGAACTATAGGGGTCATTTGGAGTTTGAGACCTCGTATCAAAAATCTATCAATTCCAGAAACTCCATAATGTCGAGTTTGGTGTAGTTATACCTTCATTTCCTATTTTACACCTTCAATGGTGAGTTTGAGCATTTAGATGGATTAAAGTTGAGTTTATAAGGGAAATGGTTGACTTTGGTCAACATTTGGATTTAGAATGTCCGGACCGAAAATCCGATGGTTCCCTTAGATTTGGGAGGTGGAATTTGGTCTAGAATGAGGTTTTTTATATTTTTCATTGTCCTTGAGAACATTAAATTATTTTGGTGTTTTTAGTTAAAATGGACCCCTTAGTAGGTACCACATCATGGAGACATCTTATCCATGTTTGATGGTTTTTTGAGTCCAAAGCATAAAAAATAGTATGTTACCATTTATGGTATGCCATCATGGTATTTCGATCGAATCCTGAGGGTCCATCCAAAGGTTTTTTCTTCCTTGTGTTTTTGTTGTTTACTATTGTTGTCACTATATTTGGTCCTTTTTTGGGATACGTGGGAGAGAGTCGCAATCGTGAAGTGCTAGGGGGTTGTGCATTACAGTCGTGTGAATCTTGTTGCGCTCGCGATGAGTGATGAATGAGTGGTCATGATTCCGTTGTACTTTCCCTGGGCATCGTATTCGTGTGGTGGGGTCTGCGACGACAATGTGTGCATTGTTCAGCTGAGCATTTTAAAATAGAATGTTCACATTATTTCTTCACTGTACTTGCAAAACTCCTTCTCCAAACCCTTACTAATGACAAAGTTGATCAATATTTTCAAGGTTACTCAATTGGGTAAGCTTCCTAAACCTATTTCAACCAATTATAAGCTACTTTATCATCATTTCACATCAAAATTTCATGATTTTCAACCCCAAAACAGTGAGTTAAGGGATGAAATCTAGTTTTATAAAAACTTGAGAATTTTTTTATGAAATGGAATGGGTTATCAATAAAGCTTGATATTAACATCCTCAAGTATTGGGTAACTCTATTCTACGAACAAGTTTCAATTTTGACCCCATGGGACTAGGGTTAGTTTTTACATAAACCTTGATTTATTGGGGTTGGGTGTTAATTATGTATATTTCTTGTATTCCTTGTTTGGTAACAAGATTATGCTTGTTTGAAATCTCAAAGGAAGGTTAAAGCACATGATTGAGGGTTGTTTTCTTCAAATTTAGGAGAGTTGAGGTTTTTATGATTTTTCTATAATTAGTTAACAACTGCTTGCTAATTGTTGTGATTTGGGGATGAATGGGTGTTCGATGTTAACATTATTAACGTAAATTGGGCCTAAATGAATAATTGGGAAATATGTGTAGACTTGATGAATTAGTTGAACTTTGTATGCAATTGGATTGAGTTGTGAATTCGTTGATTTGAACAATATATGGGAAATGACATCTTGATAAGGAAATAGAACTTAACTACTTATTTGCAGATGGGATCACTTTGATGAATTGTATATATCATTTTGAATTTGGTATTGAGTGCTTATGAGAGGCTGATGTTGTCGATTTGATATGTATTTTGTGATACATTCCATGACATGCATATGATATTTGATCATTTAAAATCATTGAACATGAGTATTAGATTATATATTATGAGCTATGGAAAGTAAGTAGAAATGGACAGTCCGAGGTTCGTACCCAATATCCTGGTTATGGATAAACATCTTGAGGCTCTTACTAAGGGTCTAGGATATAAAGTAGACAGCCCGAGGTTCATCCAGAGGGTTTATCAATTATGAGTAAATAGACCTCGCGAGTCCCCCATAGGTCCCGACTAGTGAGAAATGCTGGCATATGTGTATGGATATGCAGCGAATCACATTTCGTAGTGCATTGCATTTATTCTATTTTTATCATCGCTTATTTATCCATACTTGTTGATCCTTTGATATTATCTTATAGTTGTTATGTGAGTTATTGATATTAACTGATAATTGGCTTATTGTGAGTATCCGTTATTATATGATTCATTATGACTACATATTATTGACTACATAATTAAGATTACTTGATGTTAGGAATTTCTATTGATAACTGGCTTATACTTTTGACTGGGTTGCTATAGTAGTATAGACTCAGTTGTAGGTTGTAATATATTGGAGGATCAGTTGGAAGTTAGGGCTTTTATTTTTTATTTACAGTTAAACTAGCAGAGGATGTTGCTGAATACCGTTGTTTTGTATTCATTCCTTGCTTGTTTTATACTCTTATGAAGGTGTGGAGGCCTGGACTTAGCATTTCTCGCATGTCCTTCCTATCAGGGCTTATATCGAGGTCTTGAGAGGTAGTTGATCGTCCTTTTGAGTTGCCATGGAAGCATCACCTATCTTTATTTTATTATAGCATCTTCACTTTATAAAGATTATGTACAAACATTTTAGGCTATTGTCTTTAAACTTATATAGGCTTGTGAATGGTGAAACCTTCTTTTGAGGGGTTTTATGGTCATTTATATATATATATTTTCATAGTTTGAGTTCCGCACCTATAGTCTTATTGAAGGTTTACTTCCCTTTTTACCTTTCTGTATTTGTTTAGGCTGACTTATTGGGTTGTGAAGGTAGGTTCCTTCACCCTTGATTTAGGGGTGTGACATATAAATAGGACAAATGGATGATAAATTGTTGACTGATAAATTAGATATTTTGCTGATACACCGGCCAGTGTCGATAAATCGACAATCAATGTTGGCCCATATAAAGCTTTATCTCAAAGTTTTTTTTGTCATTTTCTCAAATTTTTTTCAAATTCCATCAT
>JBDJHY010995172.1:0-14418 GCA_039654485.1 Withania somnifera
CTATCTTCCCACACAACCAAACTAGACCATAGAGAGGCCCAAATAATTACACACCATGTTAACCACATAATTTCCAACACATTCATCATGGTGATCACACCCAGCCCATCCATATCCCCCATACTTAGGAAAATTCATGGCAACAAATAGAAATCAACATTGAACACAACTAGGAACCCATGCAAAACTAAAAAGGAGAGAATAAGTAATAACCAAAATAATATGA
Source organism: Withania somnifera (assembly GCA_039654485.1). NCBI lineage: Eukaryota > Viridiplantae > Streptophyta > Magnoliopsida > Solanales > Solanaceae > Withania > Withania somnifera. The sequence goes on from JBDJHY010995172.1 coordinate 227, forward strand.
ACACATACCTTGTAGTGAAGGGCGAAGAAAGTTGCTCAATTCGTGAAGAGAGGAAAGAAAATTTGCACAAGAGAAAAGAAGAAGTAATATTGGATTTTGGATGGTGGGAAGGGGGGTTTTTAGCCATTTATATAGGGGGTAAAGGTAAAACAGATTATGGGAGTAAATAATGGGTAGGTGGGAAGGTAGGGTAATTTAAAAACATAACCGAATTGGAAATAGTTTTCTATCATGATAAGCATCACGACGGCGCAAAAAACTTGTTCCGTCCAAATGCACACGCAAGTGTACGCGATCGTACAAGTAATATAATCGCTCTTACGAGCCGAATTATTGAACCCTCATGGACTTATATATTCAATTAGATCACTTGAAAAAGCTAGGTATGGATTTAGATCCAAAGTACAAATTACGAATTCAGAATAGTATATTAATTTAGATATAACTAAAGTGTAATCTAAGCTAGAAATAAAGATGTAAAATACAATTAGCGAAATTCAAGGTTTAGAATGATTCTAGGGCTATGGCGTTACTCACGCGCACACGTAGGAACTTTCATTAAGTAAAGATATTTTTCCGTTGATTGTTGAGTTAGGGGTTAATATTATGACTAAGGATTGATCATCCATTAATCACCTAATTAATCAAGTAATAACTATATTGGATTAGAGTGTTGTTCACTTATCATAACAGCATTACGCTATCTTCCCTAAATTACCCAAGCGAAGCAACTAAGTACACGATTATGTCTTAGTTAGATAGTTATATTACTACTCTCGGATTAAGGTTAGTAACAGAAATACACTTCTTCTATTCCTGTTCACTCACACGGCTATTGAATTCAATAACATAGCAAGCATAAGAATGCTTGTAAAAGTGGCCAGCAATTAGAAACGCAATTATATTAAAATAGAAGAATAATTAATTAATCGGAACAAACAACGTTACATTAATTATAATCCATGCTTGGTGTGTAAACCACAAGCCCTAGAATTAAGGGTTTTATACCATACAATACATAATAAATATGGAGTTCATATTAAATAAATACCGTAAGTAAATTGTATGAATAGTTTTCACCCTTGGTGAAATAGTGATGTTTTCTTCCTAAGGTTTCCGCTCTTCCCTTGTGATAGCCTCCTCCTTTTCTCCTAGTCAATACTTGTGTTTTATATCTCTCTCCTCTTCATTATGCCTCTAAAAATGCCTCTGAAGGGTTTCTGCCCTTGTTGGTGAAAAAACTTAATTGCGCTTAATAAGACCAATTAAAAAGCAGGCCCAGTCACTGTATGCCAAACCGGGTCACGATTGTGATCATGACATGATCACTATCGTGATCAGTGCATTTTTCCTGGAATTTCCTCTTCACTTCTTGACTTGACTTTTCTTCACTAGTTTTCTTCCATATTTTCATAATATCCTGAAAAAGGTAATAATCACTTTGGTTAGAGGTACTTCTACATATTCACTACAAAACTATCACATACTATATAATTATTCTAAAAAAATTTAATTAATAAGAGTTAAGTGGCTTTCGGCAGGTAAAACTGCCTATGATCAATAAACAATATATCTGGTATTTAGTTAAGTGATGCCTGATGTGATTGACTTTATGGGTATGTGTGTGTTCATGCATACATGAGCAGTTCACAGGTCATAAAGGATCCTGACCATGTACTATGGTCTTATACTAACAGTTGATCATATGTATTTATCCTCCCCAGATTACGAAAATTAGAAGTTAGGAGGTCAAATTTGTTGTCATTGACTCAAAGTTATTATAGACCCAAATAAAATGCATCTATTGCTTGAATTTAGTAATTTATGAAACTCTGAAGAAGATGAGAATTAAGGGTTTGTAGTTGCTTCATTCAAATGGGTTGAACAATTCATGTGGTTGTTTACTAATTGGCAATTGTATGCTATTGGATTAAACATGAGAATCAAATTCTTAGTTGAATAAAGTTAATATGTTGAACATATTTGTTGATGAGTTGCGTAGGATGATTTCTAAATATCCAGTTGCTAGAGTAGGGTTGTCTAGATTCCGTTAAGTGGTTGTAGGTTATTTTCTTTTAACCATTGTAAAGGGAAAAGAATTTCTTAACACCCCTTTTCTATTTTGAATGTAATATGAATATAATGTTTCCTTAGGGTTCTGCATAGTTATTTTTTCTTTTATGATGCATCTGATGATTATAATAATACAATGTTATACTAGAAATCTCAAAAAGCAGAGTTCCTATAAGAAAATTGAGTCAATGTGCTGAAAATCTCCAATGTCTCTCCTTCCAATGCAATCTGAATCATAAAGAGATGTTTAACAAGATTTGATGCATACTGAAGTTAATTACAGCAAACAGGAAGGTAGCTCTTTAGAGATTTTTGTGCTGTGACCTGTGAGTCTCCCAATAGAGTGATTATTAATGTGAAAGGGGAATGTTCTCTATGTTAACAGGCTTTACTGGCTTCATCTAAAAACTGGGATAGTCTTGCTTTCTATTTGGGTCATTTACCTCAACTTTTTGAATTGGAAGAATCCGTATGACGAGGTGTTGAGAATAGAAAACTAGGAGGTAGCCTGGAGGTACTTACTGAGCTATTCTACTGAATTTTGTCAAAATTGCTAGGTTCGTTCCAGTACTAAATCGTCTATTGTTGCTTTAGTCTTTGTTCATATGAACATTCAACCACTTACCTGTTCAAAGGGGGAACTCAATACTTTAACTATGATAGGAGAATAGTCTCACTTTCAGAAGTCATGTACTTTAGAGGATCTGGCATGGGTGCAACAACCTTTTTGAGAGTCTGAGAAACTTAGGCTACCAGAACAGTCGTTGAAAAGAAAAACAACTTTGCCAGAATGGTCATTAAAATAGGTGTGTATGCTGTCACAACGTTCATTGTAAAGAGACTAGCTACTAGAACAATCAACGGGAACTAAAAAGGCTTCTTAGTAAAACATAGAAAAGAAAGAAAAGCTTCACTGGTGAGTGCATAATGCCACATTGCAGTAGGAAAGAGTTACTCAAGTCTCTACCAAGATTATCGAGGCTGTGGTACCATGTGAAAAGAGAAACCTCTCTATGGAATTAGTTTGAGGAACAATGCATAAGAACAGCATCGCACTTTGGAGTCTTAGGTTATGTACAATATGTTAAAAAATTATTCTCTTTAACAAATAGGGTAATTATATACAAAATATTCTATGGTATCTTTATGAATACAATTAAATACCCTCTAAATTCTCCTATTTAAGTTCTCTGAATCATAAGTTTTATGGAATAACACCGGTTCTCTTTACTTTTAACATATAAAATTGCTTGGTCTGGACTTGTACATGAAGCTTGGTATGGACTTGGACATACTCACAAGGTCTATGTTGAAACTAAGCAAGACATAACATACTTAGCACAAATGCACACACATGGAGTGGAACATAGCTTGTTTAAATGTAAAGACAAGATGGAAGAGAGAAACTTTACCTTGTATAGAATCATAGCTGGAAGGGAAGAGATAAGGGTACTTATTTATCCTATTGGCCTCTGCTTCCCATGTATCACCCTCGATTTCCTGATTTCTCCATAGTACCTTAACCGAAGGCACTTCCTTATCCTGAAGTCTACGGACTTGTCAGTCTAGAATCTCAACTAGTACCTCTTCATAGGTGAGATATTCTTGATAGGTATTTTCTCAACCAAAATAACTAATAAAGGGTTACTTAAGAATCTCTTCAGTAGATAAACATAGAACACTGGATGGACTGCCGCAAAACTAGTCAGAAGATCCAACTCATAAGCCATATGGCCTACTCTTCTCATAATCTAAAAGGGACCAATATAACGGGGACTGAGCTTCCCCCTCTTCCCAAACTGCATCTCAGCCTTTATGGGTGAAATCTTTAGATAAATACAGTCGCCTAACTCAAACACTATCTCCTACTAACATCCGCATATGACTTTTGCCTACTTTGAGCAGTCTTTTAACCTTTCTTGAATCAACTGAACTTTTTGAGTATCCTTATATACCAAATCTTGACCCATCAAAGGTACATATCTAACCTCAAACAAACCGATGGAATACCTACATCTCCTCCCATATAAGGCCTCAAATGGAGCCATCTGGATACTAGAGCAATAACTATTATTGTATGTAAATTCAATCAAAGGCAGGTGGTTATCCCAACTACCCTTGAAATCAAATACACATGCTCTTAGCATATCCTCCAAAGTTTGGATGGTCTTCTCTTTCTGAACATCTGTCTTTGGATAAAAAGATGTGTTGAGGTGAACCTGTAAACCCATACCTTTCTAGAAAGAGGCGAACATTGCTAACCCAGACCTTTTTGGAATGAATTCTAGAAATGCAAAGTAAACTGAGTAACCCTATCTGAAATAATGGTCGAGGGTACCATGCATGCAAATAATTTCCTGTAGGTATAATCTACCATACTCCTCTACAGTCATCTTAGTGTGAACAGGTAAAAAATGAGCTAACTTGGTCAATCTGTCCATGATTACCCAAATAGAATCCTTTTGTTTCTTAGTACGTGGCAACCTAGTAATGAAATCCCTGTTAATAACCTCCCACTTCTAAGTAGGAATATTAAATCTCTGCATCTCACCTGTTGGCTTCTTATGTTCGGCCTTTACCTGTTGGCAGTTTAGACACTTAGCCACATACTCGACTATGTCCCTTTTCATTCCTTCCTACCAGTAACTTCTATTAAATCTCTGTACATTTTTGTGGCAACTGGATGAATGTAATACTTAAAACTAGGAGCCTCTGACATGATCCTGTCTCTCAAGCCATCACATCGAGCACATATAACCGACCTTCAAATCTTATCATACAATCTCCCCCTTTGGAGAAAAATTCCCCTTTATGACTACCAACCCTATCCTTCAACTTATGAAACACCAGATCCATATCCTATTTTTCTTTCACTTCAACTACCAATGAAGACTTAGATGCACTCTGAATCAACATACCACCATCATTAGCTCCAACCATCCTGACACCCAAGTGTGCAAGCCTTTGCATATTTCTAGCAACCTCTCTCTTACCCTCCTCAACATGAGAAAAATTTCCATAGAAACTCTACTAAGCATCATCTATAACATTTTCCTTACCTGTGTGGTAAAGCACACTCATATCATAATCCTTAAGTAACTCTAACCATCTCATCTTACAAAGATTCAAATCCTTTTGCTCCAACACATATCGGAGGCTTTTGTGGTTAGTGAAAACATCAACATGGATACCATACAAGTTATGCTTCTACAACTTAATAGAAAAAACTACAATTGCCAACTCAAGGTCATGAGTTGGGTAATTCTTCTTATGGACCTTGAGCTACCTAGAAACATAGGCTATAAATTTCCCATTCTGTATGAGGACACATCCAAGACCAACTTGAGAAGCATCAAAACAACTAAAAACCCCTTAGTATCCTTTGGAAGGGTTAAAATAGGAGATGAATTTAACCGATCTTTCAAGTCACAGAAACTTTTCTCATAAGATTCAAACTGTTCAAACTTAACCTTATTCTGGGCCAATCTGGTAAGGGGAGATGCTAAGGTGGAAAAACCAAGAATGAATCTTCGGTAATACCCAGATAACCCCAACAAAATTCTAATTTCAGTCGAAGAAGTGGGTCTAGGCCAATTTTTCATAGCATTAATCTTTTGAGAATCGACCCGAATACCATCTCCAGAAATAGCATGACCAAGCAAAGCTATAGATTTCAACAAAAATTCACACTTAGAGAACTTAGCATATAACTGGTGTGCTAAAAGGGTCTAGAGAACAATTCACAGATGATTAGCACGATCTTCCTCACCTTTAGAGTAAAACTAGGATGTCATCGATAAACACAATAACCAAAAAGTCAAGATGGGGCTTGAATACTCTGTTCATAAGATCCATGAAAGCGGTAGGGCATTGTTAAATTCAAAATACATGGCTAAAAACTCATAGTGAACATAACGAGTTTGGAAAGAAGTCTTTGGTATATCACATTCTCTAACCTTGAGCTGATGGTAACTGAACCTAAGATCTATCTTGGAAAAGACATCGACACCCTGAAGTTGGTCAAAGAGATCATGAGTTCTGTGGATGGGATAATTGTTTTTGATGTGACTTTATTTAGACGATGGTAATCTTTACACATACAGAGAGAACCATCCTTCCTTTGCACGAGTAAGTCAGGGCCCCCAAGGTGAAACACTGGGTCTAAATGAACTTCTTATCTAAAAGATTAGATAACTGTTCCTAGGGTTCCTTAAGCTCAGCTGGAGCCATTATGTAAGTATAAATATATATAGGGTGCGTGTCAGGAAGGAGATCTATCCCAAAATCAATCTCTTGATCTGGTGGAACACCAAAAAGATCGTCTGGAAGATGGATGAAATCTAACCACTGGGATTGACTATAATTCGGGAGTCTCGAACTCAAAGCCCCTAAATCTAACTAGGTGATATATGCAACCCTTAGAGATCAACTTCCTTTCCTTATGTTAAGAGATGAACGACCCCTAGGATCAATAGAACTACCTGTCCACTCTAAGCCCGACTCATGCAAAAAATGGAACTTGATTATTTGGGTTCTTCAATCAATAGAGGCAAATCAAGACTACAACAGGTTTATACCTAGTATGACATCAAAATCAACCATGTCTAGTTCTACTAAGTTTGTTGAGATGAACCTCTAAGACCTGAAATTGGGAATTTTCAGTAGTACCCTTTTGAATACTATGAAATCATTGATTGGATTAGAAACTGAAAATGACTCATAATGTTGAACAAGAATAACCCCAAATTTCAAAGCAACATATGGTGTACCAAAAGACAAGGTAGACCCTGTATCCATCAACACAAAGCAAATAATAGAGATGACTTGTAATATACCAGTAACAACATTAGGTGACTCCTCTTGGTCCTGGAGAGACCCTAGTGCATATAACCAGTTTGGGCGCTAGCCGCCATTTGTTTCATAAGTAGCACCCTTATGAGTATTATGGGATGGTGGAGCTGCTAATGCTAAGACTGAGACTTTCCCCCATTTTGAATTCCTTTCCTTACCACCAGGCAATCCTAATCATATAACCCAACTGGCCACAACTGAAACAACCATCCTACTCGACCAAACACTTTCCTGGATGATTCTTCCCACAATGAATGCAAGTGGGAAAAGTCATCGTGTTGGACGGAATGGTACCCTGCGAGCTATCCCCAAAAGGCTTTCCTTTTTGAAATTGAAGAGACACGAAAGTTTAAGCTGGAGCACTGGATGAGAATGGAGCCAGTGCTAAAAACTTTTACTTAGGATGAGACTTGTTGCCTCTACCATAAACCTAATGCAACTAACCCTAACCTGACTGATTAAATTAGACCTCTTGTTTTGCTTCTCTCTCTCTCTCTCGAGACTTATCCTCTTCCATCTACTAAGTTTACATCATAAGTTTAGAGATGTTCATGCCCCCAATCAACATAGCTATCTTGCACTCTTTCTTCCCCAGATCATTTATGTTAGAGATATATTTTCTTATCCTAGCTATTAGATCAACAACAATCTCGGGAGCATACATTGACAACTGAGTAAACTTCAAGACATACTCCGTCAGAGACATAGACCGCTTACTAATTTATAAACTCCTTAACTTTTTCCTCCCTTAGCTCTTTAAGGAAGAATTCTTCCTATCCAAGAATGTCTTTACAAAGCACTCCCAAGTAACCGTAGAAGCACAGGTAGCCCTACACTCCCTCTACTGAGTACACCATATGTGAGCTACATCCTTAAACTGGTAGGATGCCAGATCAACCCTATATTCCCCTCTTATTTACATCATATAAAGAATATTTACAAGCTTATCCAAAAAAATTCTGAGGGTCTTCCTCAACCTTAGAGCCAGTAAAGACATGCAGAGTCATCCAAATGAAATCCCAAACTATGGTAGTAGAATTATCCCGTCTGGGACTACAGGAATAGTAGCTTATAAGTTGACTTGAGTGGTGACTACATGGATCAGGAACTGCACGACGTTGCAAAGTTCTGCACTGATACCTTGCTCAGGTTGAGCGTCTAGAGCTAGTGAGGCATATCTTCCAAGACTGCTAGTAGCCCTGTTAGCTATGGCCCTACGCAGGTTGTCTACGATAAGGCAGGATGGTCTTATAGAATAAATCACATATTATAATAAGTTTTAGTTTGAATCTATAGTACGAGAAAAGACATGCAAAAAGTAAGACTGTTTCCTAAACATTCTATAGCCTCTCTATTATAAGTATGGTGCGCAACAAACCAATAAAGGAGATTCTACTAGACATAGTTTAGGACATACCCTAGGAAACTTGAACCATGGGATATGATACCAAGTTTGTAATGCCTTGAGGCTACCCCCTAGATGCTACACAATGCTAAGGACCCACAAATGATCCCCAAGTAAGCCCTTGATACATGCACACTTTAACACATAACATATAGCAGAAGAATTTTAAAATAATTAAAGAAACTACTAAAAGTATAAAAAAACGATTAAGTCTAGATAATACCATGAGTAAGCCTCAAAATGGGTACAACATAAGAAATACTAACATGAATCTATGTTCGAAAACCCTTGCTAAGACTAGGTTAAATTATTGGGACAATCCCCCAACCGGTTCTCAATATGAAAAATAAAAGGCACAAGTTAATAGAGAACAACTTTGGTCCCCGACATGTGAGGAATCACCAAACTGTTCTGAGATGTGCTCTACCGTCCTCAAGGATGGATTGGAAAACTTGTATTTGCTTTAATACTAACATGCAGCCAAAATGGGTTAGTATTATTGAATATACTGGTATAAGAGTGTATGCAATAAATTATGTAACTATCATAAAGCTAAAATGTGCAAACCTGAGTAATGATCCAATACAACAATAGGAAAAAAAAAACATGTCATAAATCACTCTTTTTAAGCATAAAAGGGTAAATACATAGTTTATTGGATCAAAACATCAGTTTTTAACTTCAAAGTTTTATTCATGAGTTAGGAGTTTCTAATAACCGACAGAGACTACACTATGAGATACATAGAATTCGATGTCTTAAACCCTCACCAAAAAAGGTCCAATGTCTTATAACCCACAATGGAAAAGAGTCGCCCCAACTTGCCATGACTAGGAGTTCTAAGATAAGGATCCTTAACTAGTATAATCATAATGAACCTGGGCGGGCAACCTAGTTTTGGACTAACTTCACCTCATAATAGGTTTAATCAATCCTCTCGGTGCTAAATAATCCTCCCAAATTATATACGTGCTCATATTCTTAAAAAGGTTTTTGAAAAGGGACATATCTACATGTCCTTAGCTTAAAATTATAAATGAGCCGGAGCTCCTTAATTCTTGTCTTGTTTCATAGTAAGTGTGCAATAGTTCTTGCAATAGTCATAATATGCTTAAGTAAATTTACGAAGATTGGAAATAAACTTACCATAATTTCTTGAAACAAAGTCATAAATCCATTTAAAGGTCTATGTAATGTAATTGAACTTGGTAATAATGAAAAATCATGTAAATCATACGAGGATCAAACTAGTAGAATGATTAACGAACGACATGAGTAAATCATGCTACAAACCAGGTACAACTCTTGCGTAATTAAATTCATGGAAAAATTATATATAAGAATTATAGGATTTTGGGTTTTAAATCCTAGGAAGAAAATAATTTTTTTTATAAAAAGAGAATATTTGGGCATGGGGATGAAAGGAATACTCATTAAATACCCATGTACCTGATTGGGAACAATTCCCTAGAAGAATCTTACGGATTGATAAAGAACTTGAAACCTAGGATTGAGAGATTTTGAAGAACTTCCCTCTTTTATTTTTGTTGCTATTTTTTTGATTGTGGGATGAATGCGGGGTTCAGATTTGACTTAAGTTTGGGGGTTTAGGGGTAGATTAGGAATTAAATAAATTTCCATGTGATTTAATGCTTTAAAAGATCCCAAAATGACATAGTATATTTTGGGGTTAGAAGAGAAAAGTCATAAAAACCTTGGAAATTTGTGGAGACCTTTAGGCAACTGTTTTAGCATACTTTGACCTTTCTTGGGGATTCTGTAGACCGCTAAGTGATTATACGAACTTCATAAGCTTCCAGATGCAAAGTCTCAATTCACGGACTTATGCTGACCCATTTTGGGGAATATACAGACTGCATGAGAGATTATACGAACTACTTATGCTCCACATAAGCTTCCATAAGCCAAGTATCAATTCACAGACTCATGCTCTCCCATTCTGGGGAATATTTGGACTACATAAGTGATTATGCGGACCGTATATGTTCTGCATATGCTTCTAGAAGCTCCGTTATTTCACTGCACTGCACCATTTTAGTAAAATGGTCATATCATTTTACTTAGACATCAAAATGACGTGCAGTTTGTTGAGTTTAATACCTGACTCAGATGCCTTTTAGTGAATAGGTTATGATCACATAAATCTTTTTATATTGAGAGATATGATTTTTTAAAGTTGACCCACGCCTAAAACAATATGAAAAATATGACGGTAGAAAGGATTTGAACTTAACATAACACTAGGAGTTTCTTCTGACCTTGAATCTTATCAAGTACTACCCCATGACTTTGAATAAATTTATCACCTAGGAATAAATTCTAAGATTTGGACTTAAGAACGCACGTCAAACAGTTCAAATATTAGATCAAACTTTTGAGGTGTTACATTATATCCCCCGGAGATCATTCGTCCACGAATAAAGGATAGATTTGAGCTTTCTAGCTGAGGTCGACTGAATTGACATACTGACTGGATACTTGTTAAGAACACGAATCTTGATCTAAACTTGGACATACTCACAAGGTCTAAATTGATGCTGAAAAAGTCATAACATACTTAGCACGAATGCGCAAACATGAGATAGGACATAACTAGTTTAAATATGAAACTAAAAGACAAGATGGAAGAGAGAAACTTTACCTTGTATAGAATCGGAGTTGGAAGGGAAGAGATGGGAGTACTTTCTTATTATATCTACCTCTGCCTACCATGTAACTACCTCGACTTCTTGATTTCTATAGTACCTTAGTTGAAGCCACTTCTTTATTACAAAGTCTACGGACCTGCCTATATAGAATCTCAATTTGCACGTCCTTATAGGTGAGGCTATCCTTGATAGTTATGCTCTCATTCAGAACAACTAATGAAGGGTCACTTAAGCATATCTTCAGCAAATAAAACATAAAACACCGGATGTACTACCGTAAAACTAGTTAGAAGATCCAACTCATAAGCCACCTGACCTACTCTTCTCATAATCTAAAAGTGATCAATATAACAGGGACTTAGATTCCCCCTCTTCCCGTACCACATCACTCCCTTCATAGGTGAAACCTTTAGATAAACCCAGTCACCTAACTCAAACTCCAACTATTTCCTCCTAACATCCGATATGACTTTTGCATGCTTTGAGCATTCTTTAGCCTTTCTCGAATCAATTTAGCTTTTTGAGTAGTTTTATAGACCAAATCTGAACCCATCAACGGTACATCTCCACCCTAAACCAACCGATGAGAGACCTACATATCCTCCTATATAAGGCCTTAAACTAAGCCATCTGGATACTGGAGTGATGTATATTATTATACGTAAATTTAATCAACGGCAGGTGGTCATCCCAACTACCCTTGAAATCAAGTGCGCACGCTCTTAGCATATCCTCCAAAGGTCCTGATAATGTTCAAATTACACCTCCTAAAGAAGTATAAACGATCGTTTGTCAAATATAGAACCTAAGTAGGTTGGGCTCTATCCTACATGGAATATAGTATCGTGTTTAGGCCTAGTACCATTATTTAGGTGCTTGCCCCACCCATGAGTAAATATTTCATAGTAGCCTTATTAGACTTACTTATTTCTTGGTATATCTAGATAATAGGTAGGAACATAAACTGAAACATTCTGGGGAGACAAAGATAGTTATTAAATCGTTAGCACCGCATAAAAACATTCCTCTTAGAGTAGACATTAATATGAATACAAGAAACTCCATGCCCCTTTAAGACCCCAAAAAATGGATAAATTCCTTTTCCTAGGAATACATACATCACTGTAAAGAACTTTGCTATTATTTTCGAATAACGTAAAAGTAACTAGGGGGATTAGTTGGTAAAAGAGTGTTCTTCGCAACTAAATGTAAATATCAATTGGTGTAAGTTATAAAAGGAATTCAAGTGATGAGAAAACCTAGGATTATGTTCACTAGGATTCTAACAAGACTGTGGATTATAAACATTAATGGTCTTGAGATCTTTCCCAAGTGCAGAGTTGTTTATAGTAACAGTGTTATTTATCTATGTGTTTTTCAACCTATAATCCTAGATAAATCTCTTTTGCACCTGGTTCGGGCTGTAAAAGAGTGCATTGTCTCCATCATAATAACTTAAGATGATTACCCCTATTACTGCAATAACCATTAGACGAGGGTTAACACCACAAATTTTTTAGCATAATCTTATCTCCTAGTTTTAGCCATAGGGTTAGTTTAGTTAAACATAGGCATGTTCTAGAATTTGCAACCACTAAAAATCCATTAAAGGACTATGTGTTCATACACTTAGTTAGATGCAAGAACCATAACAGAAATACAACCCTAATTTTGTTTCACCCATGGATCCCACAATCCTTGAGTTGGGGTTTAGATACTAATTATTGTTAAAACACAATAATAAGAAGAAAACGTAATAGGATTCATACCAAGAAAATAATATTCAAACTGGTTGCAATTAATAATTACATATCACAAACTCTCACACTTGTGTTCTTGTGGAAGAGAATAGTAAAACAACGGTGGTTTCCAAAGTTAGGTCAAACAAGTTGTGAAAAGATAACCAATTTTTTAAAAAATAATCTAATACAACGATTTATAGTACACGAATACAAGTGTAATATCCAAATCTTGGAATTAATTTCCACTCAAATTTGGGCGAAACATTGTACGAGCCATCTCTCCTCAGAAGAGCAACCCGATCTACCGTCTATCTCCTTCTTTAAGCAGTTGGATTCCATTTAGGCGGAACAACTTTGGACGAGCCGTCCCATCTTCCGCCCGTCTCCTTCTCTTTAAGCAGTTCACTTTGGCTTTGGCGAAACCCACTTGGCGAACCGTATGAGGTTGGGTGAATCGTCCAATCCTTTTCCTGGTTTATTCTCTTAAACAGTTAACTTTCCCCTGGACAGCAAGGTTGGAGGAAATATCCAAAGTTCCTTAAAAACTCTATTTTTTCTATAATTTCTCCAAAGTTCCAAACATCAACTATATCCTAAAAATACATAGAAAACATATCAAATTATACAAAATTTACTCAATAACATGCATATTTTCATAGTTTTAAGTGCAATATGTGACGTAAAATGTTGTCACATCAACACCCTTAATCTAGAACTTTTTTTGTCCTCAAGAAACAACAAAACACAAAATATTAAACACTTAAAACACACTTAGCACAAAATTCAACTTAGAACAATCAATATTAGGCATCATATCACACTGGATAATTATTTTTATTTATTGACTGTAACTTTTGAACAATGAACTAAAACTCCTCTTACAAGGCCTGCATCACTTGAAATTACTGTATTAACATCTTTACAGTTGAGTTAATTATCTACTTTCCCTCACAATAAATAAGTCCCCCACATATAAAGGTTAATTTATCATAGGATTGGGAAAGTATTCACTCACACTCAGAAAGAAAGCTGATTATCTATACAATAGCTATAGGCTTCCCTTATCAACTCTAGCTTAACTTTCAGTAGGTTAACATAAATCACATTAGGACTTTGTTTCCTTATAATGAAGGTTTGATAGCTGGTAGGGCATCATTTGGAAACTTAGTGACTGAATTAGCTTATTCTGTTACCCCTTTTTTCTCTTCTTCTTTAGCCCTTTTTCAATCTTCTTTTTTCTTTCTGTTTATTTTCTTTAGCCTTAAAGAATTTATCTATACATACTCAACCTCCTCCCGTGTGTATATATATATATATATTTCCTTTCATTTTTTCTTTTCTTTTATCTTTTTTATAAGGCTTCGTGGTAGCTGATAACGCTCAATTACACTCCGAAACTAACCAAAAGTGTATGCAGTAGTTTTCAAAATATATTTACCCAACTTATGAGTT
>JBDJHY010995281.1:0-14417 GCA_039654485.1 Withania somnifera
TCATTCCTATTTTAAGCTACCCAATTTTAGGTAGTGGGTCCTTATTTTGCCTACCCTCAATGCTAATACACCTCCTATTAAATATTATTAATTTTATGCTTACTTTGAACTGCCCATGACTAATTGGATTTCTCCTTCCCAGAAAACCACTTATCAAGCTACCACATCTACCAATTACCACTAAACAGATGAATTTAATGAATTATGATTCTATATTAATTGCATATCTCTAAGCTTATCTCATTAAGAAAAATACAAATACTTCTCTTCAATTAGGCTTAAGCCAAAACTGTTAAATTTAAACATGCTTCATAAATGGACTTAAATCTATGTAATCATCAACATTGACACTTTTTATAAAATAATATTAAATTCATGCTTCAAGACTTCTCTCATTCTTTCACTTCAACTTTGAAAATCATGCTAATTCATAAGTCAATATTTATGACACTTCAATTCTTAGATCAAGTTTCAAGAATAAACTCTAAATTATTAAGTAATTCATACTTCCAAAGCTTCTTTTTAATTAGGCCCAATTAGCCAAACATAGTCAATTTAGTCATGCTTTACATTCATACTCAAAATCATATAAAAAGTCAAGTAATTATGACACTTAAATGCTTAATTCAAGTTTAAGAGTAAACCTTGAAATCATTAATAACTCATGCTTCAAAACTCTTCTCGTATTCCTTCCTTCAATTTTCAAAAGATGCTAACTCATGAGGACTTCAAAATATAAATCAAATCATCGAGTAAATCATCAACTCAGGGAATCTTAGTTTATTGAATCAAAGAAGAACCCCAGAATGCTTCTACATCTTCAAAACCTTATTTAGAAAAGGGTTTTTAGGCATTTGGATGAAAGGAGATCCTTGTTAAAAGACTACATACCTGATTTGATGAGTTTTTGATGGAGAAATGTCGATGAATTTTCTCCTACAAGATGAACCCTAACCTTGTATTTGAGACAATATGAGAGAAAACTTTGCTTTGGTTTGGTTAAGTGTAGAATAAATTGAAATAAGTGTGTAGGGCTTAAATAACATAATGACATAGGATTAATGATTTAATAGGTGAGAAATGTTAGCAATAGCTTTGCAAAAATTAGGGAAAATTGTACAAAATAACACTTAAACGTGATGGAAGCCATGTCAGGTTTCCATCACGACAACTTTCCAAACGTGTCATGGTGGCTAACACATTTAATACCTATTAAATTTCTCTATACACTCCTTTGTAAAATGTGTCACACTTTCTAATGAGTGACTTACCTAAAGTGTCCATAACCTCTTACTTCGAACATGAAATGATACGTGACTTGTTACATTGGAAAGTAAACTTAAAGACCTTTATGTAGTAGGTTATGGGTTAAATAAATCCACATATATTAGGAGATATTATCATTTTATATTGATCCATACATGAAATAATACAAAAATTATAATGGTAGAAATCCTTTGAACGTAACTTTTCTTTAGGAGTTCCTTATGACCTCGAATCATGTCAAACACTAATTCCATACTTTAGGAATGATTTTATAACCTAGGGCTCAGACTTAAACACGAATATAGAATGTTTCAAATTCTCTCTCAAATTTCAGAGTGTTAGAAATTAGGTATGTGGGCTTATAAATAAGGATCCCTTCCATCGTTGTGCCCACATATCCTTTTTCTTAAAAGAGTTGAAGTTGTAGAAGCATGATAGGGTTATTAATTACTATATATTGAGATTACCCTTATTCATTAATTTTTAATGAATTTGAGTATAACTATGAAGTTTGCATGATGTTTTCTCAACTACATATCCTCATGAGTTAGCATGATTTTGAAAGAAATAGTAGAAGTTGAAAAAAGTCTTGAAGTATAAGTTAAATTGATGTTTTCAAAAGTTAAATACTAAAACTTGAAATGAGTATTAAAGTGTCATAATAGTTGGATTTTACATGAATTTTAAACCTATTTATGAAGCGTGTCTAATTTGACTATTTTTGGATAATTAAGCCTAGTTGAAGAGAAGTTATGATATTTATGCTTATAGCGATAAATTGAGAACTAAGAAGATAATGAGGAGAAAATTTTTACTGATTTTACCAAATTGTGGTATTATATTTAAGCTATCTAGTAGTTTTCCATAAGGGAATTTCACTAGTCATGAGAAGTTGAATGTGAAATGTAATTATTTTATGGGAGGAGTATTAGCATAGAGAGGGTGGGTACGAGGCCCCTATACCCAAAATTTGCGTATCCAAATGTAGGGATTTATCTTGGCCCGTTAAGTTTTCCTATTTGTATAGTAGATCCATTAGGAGAAGTTGTAGGTTTATACCCTTGATAGGTTTATGGAGGTCCCTTTACATTGGGTAATATGTAGACTTCATTGTTAACGCATGAGGTGTGTTTGTTATAGAAATTCCCAAAAGAAGCAAAGTGATAGTTTTGAAGTACAAGAAAGTGAAAGAGGTTTCTAACTAATGTTTATATTTAGTTGTTAAGAACTGTCGAGTTTATATTATTTTATTGAGTTATTTATACTCTTAAAATTTAAGATTTTTAACTAATATTGTTAAACTTGCACATTATTGCTTTATTGAAGTTAAGTTAAAAGTTGAACGTATTATAACATTTTTATGCATTTCATATCCATGAGTTTTTCATGTTGTAGCCTGTTGCACCTACTAATATATATTCAATACACTTCACGTACTGACTAGATACTTCCTATGCTGCATGTTATTCCCTATGCAGATCCTGTCATCTTTCCGAACATTCGTGGTCGATTAGATCAGCATTCATAGAGACTAAAAGAGTGGTGAGTTCTCATTGGATCGAGGGATAACGATGAAGTTTATATTTTCTTATATTAGTAGTAAAGTTAGTATTTTAGTTTTATTTCTTATTGAAAAAATAGGTAAAGATTTATTCTAGCAGTCTGACAGTTAGCGTATAAAAGCTTTTAATCTAAGTTGAGTTAGTATTTAATATTGATTTTTATTTATTATTGGTATTACTATTGACTGATGCAAGGTCCACTACTGGTTATTTAGTTGATATTTTTTCCAATGAGTATGGATAAGTAGATATGTGCATGATCCAAGGGTCCATCCAAGGCTTCTATTTGACTTATGTAGATGAGACTGTGGCTATCGTGATGGAGATGTAAGGTGGCTCAAATCAAGGGAGATTTTAATAGAAAAGGTTCTTTGGGAACATCGGCCTGCCGAGGAGGCTAACAAGGATACAGAGTGTGATATGCATGCTAGTATCAATATCTTTTTGAGTCTTCAGGTACTACTCTTTCCTTGACTTTTGAGGATGAAAGTCCTTGTTAGTGATGTATTGTGTAATGATCCATATGATTATTTTCTTTATTTTCTTCCTTTTATGAATTTAGAGCCTTTTGTTAGATTCCCCAATTTATTTACAATTTCATCGGACCGGTAGTTTGGTTACCTGATAGTTCTGTTGCCTGTTATCTTAGTTTCACTATTTTGAAGGCTTAACCTTGAAATAGTGGAATTTGAAAGTGAATACTTAGTAAAGAATCCCATAATCATATTTTTACAATTTATTAGCTTCAGAATGCCGATTTTAATCTAGTTTGACCATTATTTTAAGTCCCAGGGCTTCTTGTTTGAGTTTGAATTGTTTTAGGGAAATTCAGTTTAGCTGGACTTTAGTTTTGAGAATGGGATTGATTTTGATGATCAGAGCACTATATTGGAATTCTAATCCTTCCATCAGTTGTAGAATGTCAAATTTGGGCTTCTAGGACTATTAGTACTCTTTACGATGAATCCAGACTCAATTTCGAGATCCGTATGGAAAGCTGAAATATTGCTGGTTTTGGTTTAGTCTGGTATAAGGGATATTTTTTCCTAAACGACCTTGTATGGTAATTTAATCAATTTTGTGGAGTCTAATGTCATTTTTATGCAGGTTGTATATTCGGTTTGTCAAAATCTATGTCCAATTCTATTTCTAGCCTTTGTTATGTGTAATATCCCAAAATTTAGAAATAGAATTTAAACTGTTATACATATGTGGTTAGGCTAAAAAATTTTGAGTTATAACTTATTAGCTTATAAAATCATTTATAAAGTTTAGAAGTATTTTTGACATGATTCAAGGTCAAAAGAAACTTAATACAAATTTAAGATCAAAGCCTTTCTACCATCGTAACTTTTCATATCGTTTCCGGCATGAGTAAAATTATATAAAGTGTTTTGTGAACCATAACCTATCCACCGAAAGATATTTGAGTCTAGTTTCTAACTTAACAAACCTAGCATCATTTTGTGGTTAGAGTAAAACATAATGAGCATTTTACAAAAAGGGTGTAGTGTAAGAAATGATAGAGTTTCTGAAACTTATGCCAAACATTATGCGGTCCTCATAATCACTTATGCAGTCCAAATATTCCCAAAAATTGGGTCATCATAAGTCCTTGAATTTAGGCTTAGCTTCTCGAAACTTATGCTAAGCATTATATGGTCCGCATAATCATTTATGTTGTCTGCATAAGCCCAAAATAGGCCAGCATATGCTAAACAGTTTCCTGAAGGTTCCTGCAAAATTTATGGGGTTTTTATGACTTTTACCTTCTAATACCTAGATATACTACATCGTTTCGGGATATTTTAAACCATTAAATCACATGATAATTTATCAATTCCTAAT
The DNA here is from genome assembly GCA_039654485.1 of Withania somnifera. Lineage (NCBI taxonomy): Eukaryota > Viridiplantae > Streptophyta > Magnoliopsida > Solanales > Solanaceae > Withania > Withania somnifera. The sequence goes on from JBDJHY010995281.1 coordinate 4,677, forward strand.
CTACCCCTAAACCCCTATACTTAATCTAATGTAAGCCCTCATTTATCCTACAATTAGAAAATAATAGCAAAGAAGAAAAGAGGGAAGTCCTTTAAAACTCTCAAGACTAGGTTCCAAGTTCTTCATCAATCCATAATATTCTTCAAGGGAATGTTACCAAACAGGTATAGGGGTATCAATGAGAGTATCTTTCACTCTCATGCCCAAAAATCTCAATTTTTATGAATCTCTAATTTCTTTAATCTAGGGTTCAAAATCCAAAATTATGAATCTCAATTATATTGATCTCATGATTTTAATTATGCAAGAAATACATGTTTTATGACCATTAGTATGATTTCCATATGATTTATATGATTACACAATATAAGCAAGTCCAATTACATTATCAAGATTTTGAACAGATTTATGACCATTATGCAAGAAAGAATTTGCAAGTTTATGTTGAATTTCTCATAAATTGATTTATACATATTCCATGATCATAGCAAGGGTTATTGAACTAGTGTTGCAAGTGCATGATATGACCAATTCAGAAATATTTTCAATTATATGAGTACTTTATTTTGGAAGGATTATTTAGCACCGAAAGGATTATCTCAATCCAGTAGTGAGGTTGTGTTAGTCTAAAGCTGGGTTTTCCAGTTCAATTTATTTATAATTTTATAGTTAAGGATCCTTAGCTCATACTTTCCCTATTTAGTCCTAAACGTGGCTAGTAAGGAGACCTCTTTGCTTGTGTAAGGTTGTAACACTGTACCTTTTTTGATTTTGGATCAGTACACCGGACTCTATGTAGCTCATAATGTAGTCTCTGTTGGTTAAGAGAATCTAGCAACTTCATGACTAAGATTTTTATACTAAACTAAATGAATTGACCTAAGCTAACACGATTTGTGTTTTTGATTTCAGAACACTAAACAAGGTTTGTACTTTTAATCCTACTAAACTATTTGGGTCATTGCATTGATTTTTACCCTCCAAATTTATGATGTTTTATCATGCTTTTATGCATATAATCATGTACAAGTATATTTGATGTACTAACCAATTTTGGATATATGTTATCATAATATAAATATAGGTTTTCCAGTCTATCCTTATGATTAATAGATCTTACATTCGAGACAGCTTGGCGAGTCCTCGTAGGCCGGGGAATGGAGCTGCTCCTCACTTCCTTTATACCCTTCTATTTTATTAATTTGAGAGTTGATTGGGGAATTGTACTAACACTTTTACCTTGTCTTAGTAGTGGTTTTCAGACATAGATTCTATGTTAGTAGTTCTTATGTCTTTCCCATCTCAAGGCTTACTCATGGTGTTACCTAAACTTAACCATCTTTATGATACCTTTAGTAGTTTCTTTACTTATTTTAGAATGCTTCCACTATATTTTATGTGTATGAAAAGGTGCAAGTACCAAGGGATTTCTTGGGGCTCACTTGTGGTTCCTTAGCACTGTGTGACATCCAAGGGGATCCTCGGGGCATTACAAACTTGGTATCAGAGCCCATGGTTAAAGTGTCCTAGGGTATGTACAAAACTGCATTTAGTAGAGTCTATTTTATAGGTGTGTTGTGCTCCACACTTATAACAAAGAGGCTACAGAACATTTAGGAAAATTCTCACTTCTTTCATGTCTTCTTTCGTGCTGTGGAGTATAACTCCGAGAAACCTTTGCTCGCTCATGTTGTACATGTTTTGAACTATGCTTCCAAAAGATCATCAGTTCATAGAGTAACCAACTTGAGAGTTTAGGAACCAGGATCAGCCAGATTAGGCCCCTCAGTCTTTAGTTTTTCTCATTAATTTAGCCCCTACCCCAATTCATGTTTGGTAGTGAGTTGTTTTACTTTAAAGGTAATAGTGATAGTGTAGACTAATTCATGGTAGACCATAGAGCTATAAATGAAGTAGCATATTGTGTTTGAATGATCCTAGAGATAGAATTGCAAAGTTAGAAGTGTAAAAGTGAGAGTAGGATATAGCTTGTGATTAAGATGTGTAGCTGGATATCATGTAATTTTATGGATGGTATATTCTTGAGTTTTTCTAAGGAGAAGATTTAGTATAGTAAGGTTGTGTATAGGCTTGAATCTGTTAGAGTGAACAATTGATATTTGACTAAGTTATTTTGACTCTCAAGGGGCCAGTGTTACCTAGGTAGTGATTTAGTAGCGTTGAGAGGTTGTATGTTATATATGGTTTGTATTGAATGATAGGCTTGAACTCTAAATGTGTATTCTTGTGTGAAGTATTGTAGTATGAGGCTAGAGTAAAGAATTGAATGTGTGATGTTAGTATGTTTGAGAGAGTGTTGAATTTTTAGTGTTATCCTTTAAGGCCAAGAGTGGTTAAGAATTTATTTCAAAGGAAAGTCCTAGAAAGAATCTAGCGATGAATGGTTGTAGTCCTTAAAGAGGGAGTTGGGATTCATATCTAGAATGAGTGTATAACCTTGTAGTGTCGTTAGTTGTAGCTTGATATAGAGAAGAAGTCCACAGACTTAAGAAATTTTAGCTTTCGTCCTAAGGGAGAGATAGTAAGATGAAGAACCAGTGAAGTCTTGTGAACTGATAGAAAGCAGTCCTAGTACAGAATTAGACCTAGAAGGTGACCCATTATTATTTTACAATACTCCCTATACTTTAGTCAGAGATGATGTCGTATCCCTATCTAACGTACATCCACATTCAGTTCTAAAAACAATAATAAGTTAAGAACAATCATTCTAGACAACGATCTCAGTCTTACGACATAGAATCCAGTTAGCTAGTGCTATCAACTATAGAGTTTCCAACATGATTTTGGAATCCATCTTTATTCATATATCATCTTCACAACCAGTCCCATGAATTTTATTTTCTAACACTTTTATTCCTCAATATTAATATATATGATATTAATATCCGTGCTTCACAATATGTTAAGTAGTATGGACTCAAACCTTATGATAGCTCTAGGTGACTAACGTATCGATGCCATGCCATGCCATGTATAATCCCAGATTAAAATCCTCAACAGTTCATATGTATTATCCTCTTTCTTCTCTACTCTAAAATTTAAGTGCATCTATCTAGGATTCTAAGTGATAGTTATGTCATGATTATGCTCAAGACATCTCTGATCAGGATATAGAAACCCAGTCACCTTATGATTACAGCTATAGAGTTCATAGTATGATTCATAAACCTAGACCATATTATAACCCATCCATTTATCCTATTCCATGATGTTGGTTTTTAGATCCCATCTTGAGTGTCAAGAGTGAAATAGTAATTTATCCCTGTCTAGTAGTGATGTGATACTTAGTTTAGATGTATGAGTTCTAGAGTAAATCATTGGTCTGTAACCTTTATAGTTGATATATGATCATTTCTATTCACTTTTCATGACCCATTTATGTGGTTATAGATAGTAGTGAAATAGGTTGAGTCGAAGTGAAGATGAAGGATAATGTATGATTAGTCACCATTAGATTTGGGGTGCCTTGTTCACCTAAGATTTTTAGTGATCTGGTAGTGAATGTGTATAGTTATTGATTTTATTAATGTTAAGAACATCCCTAGATTGTTTAGTTTTATATTTGAGGAAGCTATAAAGTGAGCATATTAATAAGCTTGAATATTTTGTTATTGAGTGTGTAACATATTTTAATATGTGGTTAGCGACTTTTTGATGGGAACTTAAGGTTGATCGATGGAGGTGATAAGAAGGAGTGATGTTTTTGTGGATATAGAATATGGAACTAATGTCTTGGACAAGTATGATTACATTTCAAATAGTACCTTGTACCTTAGGATTAGGCTTGAACAGAGTAAGTCATGTAGATATACTTAGTCCTTATAAGTTTTGAGTAGTATGTACTTAAGAGAATTTGAAGTTGCAGCTAGTGAAGTGTAGTAGTTCATGAGAAGAGCATGTTGGTGAAATAAAGTTAGGCTTGAAATATAGCATATGCATGAAAAAAAGAGTAGTACTTTTATTCTTATTTCCTATCTTAGTCTGTCATGTCCTATGTTACACAGTTCCTTTCAGTCTAGTATGTCAGTTCAAAAATCATACAGATAGACTTGGTGATTTCCATTATTTCTTCTAGTTTCACTCCTCCACATGTCTATGACCATATCATATAACTCCTTATGTGCATTCACTTTATATGCATTCCAGTTAGGTTCGTACTCCTAGATGAACCAGCCACAACCATGATAGGCGCTAAGTCTCAAAAACCAGTTTTGTACTCGAAGTTTTCAAACCTTTCTATCCTAGTCATTTTCTTTGTTTGGGGATCGAATAGCTAACTAACCAAATCTACCCCTTTAAAACTTAGAGATTGTGTAAGGTGAGTAAGTTTGCTTCCTGGTTACACCCTTCATGCTTATGTTCCATGTTAGACAACTTCAGATTTAGATAAGGCTTATCTCCGAGCTTATGCCTTCCATTCGTTATGATCCCAGATTAAATGGATAAGATAATTAGACCATTTTAGTAGTTCTTCCCATAAAGGTCCGTACGATTATTGCTAATTCCTTCCCTTGGAGTATAGTTAAGTTCCGTATGAGGAAGATATCCAAGGTATTGATTCCACCTTACCAAAAAGTGATTATGTGATATCATGACTTGAGAATATCCATGCTAGTGTCTTAATCTTATAGCTCATGCTTATGCACTCTTTCGTAGCCATTCTTCATGATAAAACAAATCAGATAACAAGTGTAGCCCCAAACATGCCAAGACAATATGCTCAGATTCAGCTCATCTCAACTAGTTGTTCCCAATTATATCAGCTTCTTAAACTCATGTCATACTTATATAACTTTTCATGGTTGATATAAGCCTTCATACAGTACCATAATCCACCTCACTTTTCGTATGTCTTAGTCTATGCATTTATGACAGAATTCAGGTATAAATATGTTAGAACACTTAGCATAATGTTCCTGTACAGTGATTCAACTCAGTCAGTGTCACTTACAGGATCAATATCCACTCAGTCATCCTTATCATATTTCTCATGTATATAGTCATGTCATGTTATTCATGTTTAGTTATGCTTAGCTCTAGTTTAGTGTAGTGTCTCGTGATGGTTAAGTTGAAGCTCAATGTTAAGCCTCAACTCTTAGTTCTTTCTCATGTTCCAGCCTCATCCTTTATTCTAGGATGAATGATCCCAAGAGGGAGATAATGTAACATTCCAACCTAGTGAATTATCACTTGTTATTAGGTTATTAAATCATTTATAAAGTGTGAAAGTATTATTTGACATGATTTAAGGTCATAAGAAACTCAAAGTGCAAAGTTAATATCAACTCCTTTCTACCCCTTGTAGCTTTTCATATCATTTCAGGCATGGGTAAAATTTAAACAATCATATCTACCAATAAATAAAGATTTATGAGACCCAAAACCTATCTACAAAAAAGTATTTGAGTATAATTTCAAGCTCAACTATCCGTGCTTTATTTAGAGGCCAGAGTAAAATGTTATGACCATTTTACTATAAGGGTGCGGTGCAGTGAAATGACGGAGTTTCTGGAAACTTATGCTAAGCAGTATGCGATTCGCAAACTTATGCATACCCAAAATGGGTCAGAAAAGTGTGTAAATTTAGACTTAGCTTCTGGAAGCTTATGCGGTCTGCATAATCAGTTACGCAGTTTGCAAAAGCCCCAAATAGGTCAACATAAACTGAAACAATTGCCTAAAGGTTTCTGTGAAATTTCCAAGGGTTTTAATGACTTTTCCCTTCTAATCCCTATCCATACTACGTTATTTTGGGATCTTTTACAGAATTAAATAACATGGAAATTTATGTAATTCCTAATCTACCCCTAAACCCCCACACTTAATCAAATCTAAACACCCCATACATCCCTGTCACGACTCGATTTCTAGAATCATGACGACACCTACTATACCACCATTTGGAGAACTAACCCTGTAGACTAAAGTCGAAGCAGAAGACTACTACATAAAAAATAGAAAGCACAAGTATAATAGATAATATACAAATGAAGCGGAAGTATAAAGAATCAACAATGCCTAAAACCCAGTATCAGTGTAATAAAAAACATCTAAGAATAGAACAAGGAATAAAATGTCTATTACAAACGTATCTTCGAAAATACATGGAGATCAAAATCAATACTGAAGAGAAGCCAAAAAATCTGGACTCCAAGCTCACCCTGAGTCTTTGAAAATCAATAGAATCTGCACGAACAATGATTTGTGAATCAAGGTCGGGCACCTATACTTGGATCTGCACATGGCAAGTGTAGTATGAGTACAAGCTGGAGAAGCAACCCGTAATAGGCTTCAAGGGCCCACTAGGCACATAGAAATAATAAAAGCAGTAAATAACGAAAAATCATAAATAGGGTTACAAAAGAAAATAGTACCTCCTGGGAGCTACTCAGATAGGAATCAAGTAACAAGTAGAACATATATCGCTAGTTAATCACATATAAGACTTCAAGCAATGAAGGTATACATACCCGAAATCCTCATAGTAGTATATGTAAATAATAATAATAATTAATCAAGAGTCAAAAGAAGACAAGGAGAGAACATAGACGGTATAAAGGTAACCTTAAGTAAGGGATGAATGAATGAACTATAATATAACACACAATATCCCACATAACATGAAATATCAAGTACCCAATGAGAACAGATAAACAGTAAAAATAACACTAAAGTAATTCATATAAACACTGTCAATTCCTCCAGAAAGAAGCACAACATACAGAGAAAACATGCTCACCGGTAGGCATCCTCATACTACCAGGGTTACACTGAAAAAAACAAGTGCAGAAAAGTAAATAACACCATGAAGTAATAAGTCCTGCGTACGTTTCTCCTCCGATACCCGTAGGCCCAATAGGAAGAATCCATGGAAGGCTACTCCTAGTATTCTATATCCCTGATCCATCCTATACCCTTCCTCCACATCCCCGCATCCTAGAGGCAAGGTCCTTGGAGGTACGTCCACCACGTACAATCTCTAACGTCATCATAATTTTGCATCCCAAACCATAGAGCCTCAAGAGGATTAAAAAATGGCATTCAATGCCTCATATAAATAGTCTTAGTAATCCATAATCTCATCAAGTTGTGGCATTCAATGCATCAATATCATGGTATCAAAAATGTCCGCAAGGGAATCGTATCATAAATCCTCCAACCCAGTATGTGTGACAAGTAAAAAAAAGATGTACTCACTATCATATGATGATTGTCTCAAGTGCCAGCGTTGTACTCACTACAAAATAAAATCAGACTCAAGTGCCAACATTTGATTAGTTAAGATGATATTTCTTGATACCAAGGTGTAAAGCTTAGACTAAGACAAGGAGAAATAGTAGTACCGGGTGCTCGATACACCTCCGAGTCTAGGACAGTAAAAGGTTATTTAACTTATATTATTATTTGAATTTACAAGTTATCAGTTTATGTCATTGTCCATCATCCTCAGTATTGTCAATATCTAGCCTTCACGGCTCTCTAATTATGTGGTGCTACTGGCTAAGGCCAATGCACTCTCAAACGGAGCCTGTGGCCTAACTCGTATAATGAATGCACAACACATAAACAATGTATATATATAATGACGAACACCTAGTCCCTGCACAGGCACATCTAGACATTTTTCTAAGTCACTGTATCGTATTAACTCGATGTCATGACCTAAAATCTCAGGTCATGATGGTGCCTACACCCCTCCAATAGACAAGCCCAACCCTACAGCCCGTAGCTACGTGTAATGTGCTATAAACTCTTAAAAAAACCGATGCAATAAAGTAAAGCATAAACAATACATAAAGAACGGAGGCCAGAAGGAAATCATACATAACCAAAATCCCAAAACGTGGTATCAGTGCATGTGGAGCTATTATACAGAAACCAAAAGATACAAAATATAAATAACTCCTGAAAAGATAATACAATGAAAGGCCTGTTGTAGAACGAATAAAGCAAGCTAAAATCGAGGAAACCATGGTTGTCCCAGATGGCAAAGCTCAACGTAATCTCCTCAGTCGGCTAAATCTACTCCGTAAAATCACGGCGTCGTTGATAACCCTTGCCGAAATCTGTACCACAAAAAAAGGTACAAAAGTGCAGCATGAGTACCAAACAAGGTACCGACTAGACATCATAGGCCGACTGGGTTAAAATAAAATGCGAGTAATAAAGGCGATGAAGTAAATCATGTCAATAGTAGTAAGAAAGCAGTAAAAGAAGCAGTAAGACTAATAATAAGAAGAGGGGTACGATATCGAACATGCCAGTATAGATCTACAGGAACTAAACATAGGAGATGCAGTCTACAAAGACCAATATCTGAAACCCAAAACGAAGCAAAGAAGCATACATGTGCTCCATGCCAGTCAAATCCTACTAACCATGATACCATATGCACATGAACCACGAATAAAGATCGAATAGAAGAATGTCGCTAAATAAGAGATAGAAAGTAAACACACAAAACCTACCTAGTAACCCATACCATCGGTAAGTACAAATAGCAAAACCTACCTGGTATTCCATACCACTGGAAAGTACAAACAGCAAAGAGAAACCCACCGTGACTCCCCCTTTAAGCCCGGTGAGCACACACCATACTAAGGAAATACACAGGGGCGCAAGAAAGTAAAGTAGAACAGTACCATCAGACACACACCCCTTATTAGTGTTAATAATCAAGATCGAACACACACCCCTATCAGTGTCAATAATCAACATCAGACACATACACCTTGTCAGTGTCAATAATCAACATCGAACACATACCTCTTATCAGTGTCAACAATCAATATCAGACACATACACCCTGTCAGTGTCAATAATAAACATCAAACACACACCCTCTGTCAGTATCAATAACAAACATCAAACACCCCCTATCAGTGTCAATAATTAGGGTCTCGCCCCTATAACATCAGTACCAAATCTTGGGGCCTCGCCCTCTATCAGTGTCAAGTCTCCAGCCCGAACAACAGATATATAAGAGTATCAACACAACAGTAATAATAAGACGAATAACAATGAAAATAGAAAGTAAATGGAGTCTAGGATCGTCCAAAGGTCACCATCTAAGAGCTCATCTCACCACATATATCACATAACAGCTAAAATAGTTCCCAAGGTCAGTAGCCACCACACGGTGGAACCAGGACCCGGGCATACAACCTTTCACCTTCTATGCCCTCTCATGGGCTCCGGAATCCAATAGGAATATCAATAGAAATATATCGATCAACCTAAATAACCCATCCCACACTACTAGCCATATCACAAGCATAATGATAATAACCCAGTCTACAATGCACATAAATAAACCTAGCCTACTTTGACGCCGGAAAAAACCCCAAAGTGTGTGTATGGTGAACCCGAAGCTCCAATACTGTCGATACCACCCGAAACTAAACAAATTACAAGTCCAGGGATTAAAATATGAATAATAAGACCCATATTGCAATTAGAAACCCGGGTTGAAAAGTGGGCCCCACATCTCGGGGAAACAAACTAATTATACTAGTGCGTAACCCTCAGCTCGGGGGACTCGTGGTCCAAATTTGAGCTTAAGGAGATATCAAAACAAAGGGTAAAACTAGGTCTAAAGTAATGAAATAAAAACATTTTGCACAATTAAAGAAAAGCAGAAATAATGAGAATTACCCGAAAAACCAAGCACCGCGAACTCCCACGATCACCCACGCAACTCCCAAAAACTACCCTTGA
>JBDJHY010995391.1:0-14417 GCA_039654485.1 Withania somnifera
AATGGTTGATATTTACCATTAAGGGCATAAGTACTACCATAATTAGAAAAGGACTCCTAATGGAAGAAGAATCATATAAGGATTGTGATACCATTTATAAGTGGTAGAATTATGTTAGAATTACTATGATTATATGCAGCACTAATGTCATCCCAGAAATCCCTCCAGACTCCTAACAATACCAAACTTGGTCATTAGAATCATCTATAAAAGAACAAGAAGTTCAGAGGCAAAGGTATGCTTAATATACTATTCTAAAACATTATTGGAATTCTCTTATCGCTGAGTACTAACTTAAGCAATGGAGAATTACCCCGGGGACCACCCTGGGATCTGTTTTCCAGGCACTTGCTCATACATTGTCATTAATCATGGTTACAAGGTGTGTTTATCTTTTGTTATTTTGTTGGTGATTTTTTTAAGACTCATCAATTGGCGCCGTTTGTGGGGACTGCACAAAAATTGTCCAAATTTTCGTTTGTTCCATAAGATAAAAACACTTTCCACTTAAACATGGTCAATAAAAGGAGCTGAACTATTCCCGGAGCTAGCCGTGGTACTGCCACCCGACATGAGGCAGCTCTACCCAAAGGGGTAGAGGGCGAGGATGAAGTGGAGTAATCCGGCAACAACGTGCAGGCCAGCCCAACCAGGGGAGGCTCAAACAACAATAAGGGTACCGCTCACGGCTCTTGAAAGGTTTTCCAAGAAGCACCAGACATTATTCCAATAATGGTACGAGGGGGAAAACCCTGACGTGGGCCCTCTGAAAGATGTATAACCCGGTCAGGGGCTAGATCTAGCCCAGGAAGAGACATCAAGACGGGGTTACCCGGAGTTAGACGACTCCCTATCTGATGACGAACACCTTCGGCATCGAAAGAGGCCTGCTGTCTCGCAAGGATGAAGTAATGTAGATGACCCCACACCAGTTCGGGGTACAACCCGAGATGACACCGAAAGAGCAAGCCACAGTGGAACTCCTCATGAAAGCTTTATAAAAAGCGAGCTGGACAAAATTCTAGGGATCGATGAGGAAGGGGATGTGATTACCCTTTTTTCCAAAAAGATAATGGATACACCCATGCCTAGGGGGTTCAGATCCCCGGGTATCAAACCCTTTGATGGAAGCACTAATCCTAATGACTTCCTTTCATAGATTTAAGTTTTAAATGGTGAACCACGGGTGTAATAGGGAATAGTGAAGAGTGTTCTCCGGGTTCTTGGTGGAGAAGGCAAGAATATGGTTTGACGAATTGCCAAGGAACAACATCCCTTCATTCTGCAAACTATCCGAGCTCTTTTACACCCAATTCTACTAAAATAAGAAGGTGGTAAAGAACTCGGCTGACCTATTAGACATCAAGCAAAGGAATGACAAAGCAATAAGTGCGCACCTAGAGCACTTCACAAAAGAAAGTCTGCACATCGAGTACAAGACAGATCAGCTCATTGTCTCAGCTTTCTTCAACGGACTTCATCCCGAATATCTCTATACCGAGTTGAGGCGCAACCCACCTCAGATGGAGCAGGAGTTGTTTAGGGTGGTACAAAGCTTTTCCACTGCGGACAAAGCTAACAAAAAGAAGAGAGAAGGAAACTGGCCAGAGAAGAGGCCTAGTGAAGGAAGACCCCCGGTGAAAAAATCCTTTGACAAGCTAAGTAGAGGGAGGATTGAGCCCAAATTCACTGAAGGAAGCATGACCCTGCTGACCAAAACAAGGTCTGAGAACCTAGCACTCCACTATGATGTGTTGAGGCCACCACCAGCACTATAAGAACCACCCCATAAGCGATCTCGGAGCTATTGGTATCATTATCACAATGACCATGGTCACGATACGGAGGCGTGCAAGGACCTGATGAAAGAATCACAATACACCTCAACCATCAACAAGCCTTCTCGCAGTCAAGGCTGAGGTGGTAGAGGAGCCAAAGGTACAACTCAGGGGGCTGGGGATGGGGTCGAGGTCAACACTACCATAGGTGAGAGTCACCGCAGAACCAGTACCCCCAATACCCAACTCAACAGTATCAGACCCATGGTGGTCACACTAATCCCAACCGTGTCCCGGTTGGCCAAAACAAAAAGAACTAGAACGCAGGCCAAGCTCCACCACCTCCCCAGGACCAACATAAACATGTGATGGGGGTGATATATGCCATATTTGGAGGATCCTTAGAAGGGGTATCATATGTCGCCTTAAAAGCTGAGGCCAGGAGGATACCCACCAAAGAACCCCAAAGCAAGAGGTTCAAGTTAGGAGAGGTCATCACTTTCTCTGAGAATGATATTGTCCTAGGAGCCATGCCCCACTTCGATGCCCTTGTAATCAAGATAGTCATGGCTAATAAGGAAGTAATTAGGGTATATGTGGACAACAGGGTTGCAGTAAATATTGTCTTCTCAACCTTCTTTCAACAGCTCAGCATTAACCGAGGTAATCTTTGGCAGAACAGTCAGCCCCTCCAGACGTTCACACAAGGAGAGGTCGGGCCAGAGAGGGCCATATGGCTGCCAGTAACAGTAGGGACCTCCCCTACTGTCAAAACCATGATGGTGGAGTTCTATGTGGTGAACGCCCCATCCCCCTACAATGTAATCCTGGGGCAAGACTGGTTGACCCTAGTTAAGGCAGTCTGCTCGTCATACCGCCTCATGATAAAGTTCCCAACTGAACAAGGAATAGCTTTTGTCTGAGGTGACCAACAGGTATCAAGAGAGTGCATGAGAATTGCACTAAAAAGAAAGGTACCTGAGGTGAATAAATAGCAATTACTGGAGGATCCACCTTGACCTCGGGAGAAGACTTACGTTATCCCATCCGGGGAAGCAGATGACGAGGTAATAGAGGTCTTCCTAGACGCTGAATTCCCTGAAAAGAAAGTGAGTATAGGCTCATCTCAGAACTCCACCCTCTACTAAGGGATAATCACATTACTACAGGAGTTCAAATATGTCTTCGCCTAGTCCCCACGGGGTATGAGGGAGTATCCCTCGAAGTAAGGGTCCACGGGCTGAACGTGGACCCCAGAATCAAGCCAGTGCAGCAGAAGAAAAGGAAATTCGCGCCTGAGAGAAACCAAGTCATCCGAGTTGAGGTTGAGCAACTACTGGTAACAGACATTCTTTTTTAAGTAAAATACCCGACTAGATTGCCAACCTAGTGATGGTCAAAAAGGCAGGGGGCGGGTGGAGAATGTGCATCGATTACATCGACGTAAAAAAATACTACCCAAAGGACTGTTATCCCCTACAAGCCATAGATCAGAAGGTAGAGGCGGTCTCAGGATAAGAGCTACTAAGTTTCCTTGACCTATACAAAGGTTACCACGAAGTACTAATGGATGAATAAGATGCTGCCAAAATGGCCTTCATCACAGACTGGGGGACCTTTGCCTACAAGAAGATGCCCTATGGGCTAAAAAATACTAGGGCCACATACCAAAGGTTAGTGGATAAGTTATTTATCCAGCAGGTCGGTAAAATAGTTGAGGTCTATGTAGATGACATAGTCGTCAAAAGAAAGACTCTAAAAAGAGGCTTGAAAGACCTAGAAGAAATCCTGCAACTCCTAAGACATACTGAGCTGAAGTTAAACCTGGCGAAGTTCAATTTAGGAGTCAGCTCGGGAAAATTCCTGGGATACATGGTATCCAAGAAGAGGCTAAGTGTAAACCCCTCAAAAATCAAATAGGTAGCGGAGATGAGATCTCCAAAGTGCTTAAAAGATGTTCAGAAGTTAACAGGGCACCTGGCTTTACTAAGTCGTTTCTTGTCTAAATCGGCTGAGAAACAACTGCCTTTCTTTCATGTTCTAAAGAATGGTAAGAACTTCCAATGGACAGATGAATGCCAAAGGGCCTTTGAGGACCTAAAACAACATCTGGCGACACTACTCGCCCTGACTATACCTAAGCCAGGAGAGACGTTATACCTCTACCTGGCCACCGCAAGAGAGGCAGTCAACGTCGTCCTCATAATGGAAGAGGGAGGAACTCAGAAGCCAGTTTACTTTGTTAGTTGAGCTCTACACGGAGCCGAAGTAAGGTACTTACCAATAGAAAAAATGGTGTTGGCACTTATATCGGTGGCTCAGCGACTTCGTCCCTACTTCTAAGAACACCTCATATGTGTGCTGACTGATGTACCCCTGAAATAAATACTACTGAAGCCAGAAGCATCTGGGAGATTGATGAAATATATGTTACTTACTATGTCTCAATTTATGTGGCATTGATAGAACGTCGAGAGTCAATGAAATAGTTTTATATCTTTTAAATATTTTAAGTTATTAACTATCGTGATTTATAACACTATTTACGTAATTCTTAAATATATACGAAACTAAAAAAATAAGAAAAATAAATTTAAACAGAGAAAGAAAATTAAAAGTAAGATAAAGCTAAAACAGGCATCACAACTATATCTCCACTTATTGCTTGTTTATCTCCTTTTACCGATAAGGTAATTAGAAAGTTGATTAAATTTTTTATATAGTTTATACATATTTTAAGTTCTTAACTATTGTGATTTATAGTACTCTTAATATAATTTCAAATAAGGTATTTTACTCATTATCCTAATTTTTATGGCGTTGATAGAATTTTGAGAGTCAACTAAGTTTTTATATATTTTAAATATTTTAAGTCGTTAATTATTTTAATTTATAATATTTTTTTATGTTATTTTCAAATAATATATGTTACTTATTTTATCTCACTTTATGTGACACTGATAGAACATCAAAATCTAACTAAATTTTTTATTTTTTAGGTATTTTAAGTTGATAATTATTGCAATTTATGACACTAATTACGTAATTTTTAAATATATAATATTTTTTAAAAATAAGATAAACAAACTTAAACAAAAAAAAAAGAAAATTAAAAGTAAGATTAAGCAGGAAGCATAAGCAGACATGTTGCCTTGCGCCTACTTCAGGTGCTTCAACTATCTCGTTTTATATAAAAGAAATTGTTAAATCAATTCATTCACACACCATTTATTCTAGAACTATATATTAGGTTTGGGGTTTGTTTATTAACTTGAGTCAGACCTCCACTTATCCTTGTCCTTTAATTATATCATATCTTCCACTTTTAGTCTACCATTCATGCTTTGCTTGCCTGTTTGGTGGTTCTCCTGTAGTGGGATGTAGGCGACCTTATGACTTGAGAAATTGGGTTGTAACAATTTGGTATTAGAGATCTAGATCCGTTGATATCTTTGGTACATGGTCCAGTGTCTAGTGGAGTCTTGTAGATCGGGTACGGAGTTCTTTGTATCTTATCTTCGAGAGGCTACAACAAAGTCTTTAGGAACTCCTTCTCCTTTCACTTTTGTATTAAGTGTGAATCGTAGTTAGTTTCTTGAGAACTCATTTTTTCTTGTTCACTCTTCCGCAGATGGAACACACATGATCTTTAGCAACAATAGTAGATGATGCACCTGCTGCACCACTAGTTAGAGAACCAGATAAGATTCGAGCCTATAAGGGCCGAGGTCGAGGCCATTCCATATTTGTGACTCCTTCTAGAGCTACTTCACCAGCCAACACTATGGATATCGAGCCTGAGCCGAGTTAACAGTCACCATAGGTGAATAGATCAGTGTTATTCTCTCCTACGCCTTCATCAATTTCATCTATTTCTCCAGAGTTGAGAGGCTTTTTACTCTAATATTTGGGTATATTAGGTCATCTGACAGTTAGGTAAATACTTCAGCCCCAGGTTCCTTCAGTTTAGGTGTTCCCCTAGCACTGAGTGTTTATATTTTGGTGTTCCTCCATCATTTTCAACATTTCCTATTTAGGTGTCTTTAGCGCCAGTTTGTCCTTCTTCAACACCTATAGTGGATACTCTGTTTATATTTCTTTCTGTGTCATCTCACTTACCTATCTCTGACTCGGATTATAAGGAGTTGGGTTAATTTTTTAGGTTGGGTCCCCCGAGATTTATTGGTATTTTGGGAGAGGATTCGAAAGAGTTCATATGTCAGAGGGGTTTCATAACCTTAGTTTACTTAAGTATCACAATGTTGATTTTATAGTGTATCAGATGGGCAGCCTCGCCAAAGAGATGTGGAGGCCCTATTGTTCGACTAGGTTAGCTGATACGACCCCTATTACTTGGACTTGCTTTTGTGATGCATTTTTGGAGAGGTACATCCCTTGTAATGAGAAGGAAAAAAGGATTTAGGAGTTTCTAAGACTTGAGCAAGATTATTTGTCAGTTTTTTAGTATGAGACAGAGTTTCACATGTTGTTTACTTTTGGTGCTAGTTATATCTCTACTAAGGAAGATAAGTTCCATTATTTTTTCATGGATTAGACTCGGATATTCGTCAGAATGTTGAGGTGTTAGTTGCTACTGGGTTATCTTTTAAGACTACTCTTGAGCATGCTCGTTCTATGGAGGATCTTTCCCATAGTAGGAGAGTTAGGGCAGAGAAGAGGCCCCGTCATCAGGGTCTTTTTAGTAGTTTGAGGAATGGTGGTCAAGGTTATAATTCATGGGTAAGACCCCTTGTCAGTCAGAGTAGTAGGGGTAATCTATCGCCATGGTTGGGCATAGTTACAGGCTTTTGGTAGTGGTTCCTCAAGATGTAGTGGACATTATGGTGCAGGTGGTTCTTCTCACCCTATTCTCCTTATGGTCCTGTTTAAGAGTGTGGTGCCATGGATCATATATATAAAGATTGTCCTTAGTATTGTATTCTTCAGGCTCTTTTTATGCCATCTCCTATTCCAGCCCATCTAGTTAGAGTCGTGCCACCTCAGGGCAGGGATAGTGGGGTCGTGATGCTCCGTAACATGGTACGGGTGGGGGTCGTAGTGGTGGTCACCGTCATTTCTATGTTGTGCTAGGTAGACCAAAGGTAGAGTCCTTTGATGTTGTTATTATAAGTACTATCTCTATGTTTTATCAATTAGCTTTAGCTTTATTTGATCTAGGCTCTATTTGATCCTATTTGTCATTTTATTATGATCTATGTTTCAGTAAGGTTAGTTAGCCATTGTCCGTGCCATTATCTGTCTACCCCAGTAGGTGAATTTTTAGTAGTGGATCATCTATTTAGATTATGTTTAGTAATTATTGGTGATTTTGAGACTCAGGTTGATTTGATATTATTGGATATGGTTGATTTTAATGTGATACTGGGCGTGGAATGGTTGTCCCCTCATAAACCTATCATGCACTATTTTGCCAAGACTATGACCTTTGCTATGCCCGGTATACCCCCAGTCGTGTGGTAGGGTTCGGCTAGTCGCACACCAACGGGGATTTTCTTGAATTCAAGTTAATCGCTAGTTTCTCATGGTTGTTTATCATATCTTGCATTCGTTAGAATATTAGTGTTGATTTTGTGACTCCTGAGTTATTACCTGTTGTTAGGGAGTATATTGATGTGTTTCTGCCTGACCTCTTAGGCCTTACCACCTAAGAGAGACATTGACTTTGGTATTGAGTTAGAGTGGGGCATCATGCCTATTTCCATTGCTCCTTATTATATGTCATCTTCTGAGGTGAGAGAGCTAGCGACTCAGCTTTAGGACTTGTTAGATAATGGTTTTATTTAGCTTAGTGTTTCTCTATTGGGTGCTCCTATTTTGTTTGTGAAGAAGAAAGATGGTGTTATGTGCATGTGAATTGATTATATACACCTGAATTGTGCTATGGTAAGTATCATATCCCTCAAATTGATGATTTACATGACTAGCTTCAAGGTTCTGCCTTCTTTTCTAAGATTGATTTGAGATCAAGTTACCATCAGTTGAGGATTCAGTCTAAGGATATCCCAAAAACAATATTTAGGACACGGTATGGTCATTATGAGTTCCTTGTGATGTATTTGGGGTTGACTAATGCACCCAAAACCTTTATGGATTTGATGACCGTGTGTTTGGGCTGTAAATTAATTCTGTTTTTTATTTTGTTCATTGATGAGATCTTCGTGTATTTGAGGAGTAGAGAGGATCATGAGAGTCATTTATGGGTTGTTCTTCATAGTCTGAGGGATCAACGACTTTATGTCAAGTTCTCAAAGCGTGATTTTTGTCCTTATTCATTTATATTTCTTGGACATGTGGTTTCCATAAAGGGTATTCGAGTGGAATCGACTAAGATTGTAGTTGTTCGTGATTGTCTAGACGGACTACTCCTATTGTGGTTTTTAGCTTTGTTGGGATTTCTTGTTATTATCATTATTTTGTTGAGGATTCTCTTCTACAGCAATGTTGTTGACTAGATTGACTAGAAAGAATGTTCCTTTCCAGTGGTCTGATAAGTGTGGCATATTTTTAGAGGCTTAACATTATCTTGACTTCTTCTCCTGTGTTGACATTTCTAGTTGAGGGTCAGAGTTTTATGGTCTATTGTAATGCTTTCGGTATTATTTTGGGTTGTGTTTTGATGAATCAAGGTTGTTTGATTTCTTATGCTTCTAGAAAGCTTAAGCTTCAATACCACAACTACCCTACCATGATTGGAGTTGGAGGCGGTAGTCTTCGCGCTCAAGATTTGGCGCCACTTCTTATATGGTTTCCGTTGTGAGATCTTCAGCGATCATCATAGTCTTCATTATATCATGAGTCAAAGGGAGCTTAATACTCGCCAGTAAAGGTGGATTGAGTTGATGGAGGACTATGATATCTCTATATTGTATTATCTAGGCAAGGCAAACCTGGTAAAGGACACCTTGAGCCAGAAATTGATGAGTATTGGTAGTTTGGCTACATTATCAGTTACTGCGAGGTCGTTAACTTTAGATGTTCCGTCTTTAGCTAACTGATTGGTTTGACTTGAGATTACAAATTTAGGTTGTGTTTTTGCTAGTATAAAGGCTTGTTCTTCACTGATAGATCAGATTTAGCAGCGTCAGTTTGAGGACCCAAACTTGGTTGATATTTGTGACAAGTTTTTATAGGTGAGACCCATAAAGCTTCATTGGGTCTAGATGGTATTTAGAGATTCATGGGTCATATTTGTGTTCCAAGATTTGATGATTCTATTTATCTAATACTTTGTAAGGCCCAAAGTTTCTGATATTCCATCCATCAAGGTTCAACGAAGATGTATAGAAATTTGAGGCAGATTTACTGGTTGAGTGGTATAAAGAGGGATATCCTAAGATGGGGTGGACTGACGCAGGTCAAGTTTGATCACCTAAGATGGGGTGGACTGACGCAATGACTTCCCAATTCCTGAGTAGAAGTGGGAATGGATCACTATGGATTTTATTTCAAGCTTGCCTGAGACTCCTCGTAGCTACGATTCTATTTGAGTCATTATTGATAGGTTGACTAAGTTTGCACACTATATTTTTGTTCATACATCTTATAGTGAAGAGAAGTTATCCTTTGTTTATCTTCAGTAAGTTGTGGGACCTCATGAAATACAAATTTGTATTATCTCTTATCGCGATAGTCAATTAGTTCTCAGTTTTGGAGAGTAGTTCAGTATGGTATAGGTACAGATGTCTGTCTTAGCACGACATTTCATCCCCAGGTAGATGGTTAGTCTAAGGGAACCATTTAGTTCCTGGAGAACATGTTGAGGCTTGTGTTCTTGATTTTAGTGGTTCTTGGTCAGCATTGGGCTTTGGTAGAGCTTTCTTATAACAACAACTACCATTCTAGTATTCAGATGGCTCCATTTAAATCTTTGTCTGGTAGGCATTGTTGTTCTCCTATTGGTTGGTTCGATGGGTTTGAGTCTAGATTGTAGAGTATAGATTTACTTCGGTATGCCTTAGATACAACTTGACTGATTTAAGATAGACTTCAGGCTTCCTAGATTAGGTATAATAGTTATTCAAACCATCATTGACGTGCCTTTTAGAGTTTAGTATAGGCGATCGAGTTTTATTCCTGGTATTTCCCATGAAGGGCGTGATGAGGTTTGGGAAGAAGGGCAGGCTCAGCCCTTGATATATTATTCCTTTTTAGATTCTTTATCGAATTGGTAGTGTTTTTTATAAATTAGTTTTTCCTATTATGTTTTTAGTTGTCCATTTGGTGTTTTATATTTCGATGTTAAGAAGGTACATACCTGATGATATGCATATGCTCTGATATTATTTTATTTAGGTCGATGAGGGTTATCTGTTGTTGAGAAGCTGATTTTTATTTTTTCTAGAAAGGTGAGGAAGTTGAGACGTCATGAGATTCCAATGGTTAAGGTTTAGTAGAGGAATCGTCCTATGAAGGAGGTCACATGGGAGATCGAGAGTGAGTTGAAGTCTCGGTATCTGCATCTTTATGAGCCTTCAGGTATTGCCTTGTTCTGACCTTCGCGGATGAAAGTCCTTTTTAGTAGCAGATGTTTTAATGACCTTTACGGTTATTTTTGCATTTTCATAAAGGTTTTAGAGTTCCTATAAAGGTCCTAAGTCGTCTGAGACTTATCAAAACTGGTGGTTTGGTTCTCTGGTTGTTCATTTTCTTGTTATGTATATTTCACTATTTTAGAGCCTTTAATACTGATATTATTTACTTTAGTAAACATTCTGTGTAAATAAACTCGAAATTGAATTTTGATAGTTCCATTAGTTTCAGAACGTGAATTTTTATCTAGATGAACTCTTGGTTTGAGTTCAAAGGTTTCAATTTAAGTTTATGTGATTTTGGTCAAGGTAATTTGTTCGTTCGGTCTTCGGTCCAAGCAGGCTCATTTCAACTATTTGGTTGAAAAGTTGGTTATTTTGGCTAGGTGTGGAATTTGGTCAACATTTCATCGAAATAATCTCGTATTGGAATTTTATCTGCTCAATTCAATCTATAATATCATTTCCATGTAGGTAGCATATTTGGTTTGTGTTCATTTACTAAACGTATTCTGAGTCTTGTTTCAAAGTTGTATATCTAGCAGTTCTGGTGCAGGTGTTTCCTTCTACACGATCGCGTAGCTTTCATGTGATCGCAATGAAGAGACTCATTCCTCCTTCATGATCGTGCGTGAATATTTATGCGATCACTTTCCACTATCCAGCTTTCCATAACCACTGCGATATTTCTATCATGCAAATGGATGTTCATTCAAGGAACCCTTTGTAATGCGATGTCTCTTAACACGATCGCGAAGAGCATTTTTTGCCAAATATAAATACCTGGAAACTTCAATTTTCAACTTTGGTCTTTAACTTTCCACCTCCAAAACACTCTAGAGCCTCCTTAAAACTCGTAGGTCTTTGTATGAGCTATTGGGTGATGTTGAAAACTTAATGTCTTCAGTTATTCTCCAACTATTGGTAAGTGTCCACTTTACTTTCTTTAATTTTTAGTCAAATTTTCCCAAATTCTTCAAGTGTTTTCTTTACTTTAATCCACTGTTTCAAGCTTATTTTTAGCTTGTCTTTACTCAAAATTTTGGGTATGATATTCCTAAAATGTTGGGAACATTTTGGTACCATTTGTTTGGTGTTTTGAGATCGCAGGCCCGTAGGACTATTTCTACCCATAAATTGACCATGACTATTTTTATTGATTTATGGGTATCATTTGACTCATATTAATGTATAAAATATTATTTTTCTAATTTCGTGATCGTTTGAGCTTATTTGCACATTTTTGGAGTACTTGGAGCAGTCCAAGCATCTTTTACTCGGTATTTGCGATCTTGTCTTTGTAGGACAGGTAGGCTATGATTTAAGATGTTAGACTTGGATTATATTGGAAATAATTCTAGTAATTAGACATCCTTGGGTTGGTATTTCTAGGTTGGACCCATGACCCTTGTCCACTTCTTTAGTCCGCTTCTTAGTTACATATTGTTGTTGCTTTTTGCGATTATAGTTACCCTGTGGCCTTGAGCTATCTTGATTAACTCTAGAACACAGATTGTTGGTTTATTGGGAATGCCAGTGAGTCCCGGATATCGACTTGGCTGGTTATGGTTGTTGTAGATGTTGAGCATGTGTAGGGTCGTTAGGACTTATTGTGATATTGTTGCAATTGAGCATATCATCATCATAAAATTGGTTTCTACTATTCTATGGACAAAAGCCCAATGGTATCAATTTTGAACCTTGCATGATCTTAAGGGACCCATTTTCAGTATTTGAGATAAAATGGACAATTTGAAATATTTTACCAGTTTTGATTATGAAAAGGCTAAATAAAGAGTTAATAATAGTTGTGTTGAGTTATTGCTATACTTAGTCGCAGTCAAGGGCTAGATTTTGATTCCATTTCGGATTTAGTCCTGGTTACAGCTGGGTGCATTGACATTGATTCTGATATAAACCTATTAGAGGACTGAGTATATTTTTATGTTTATGTAAGTGTTGATTACTTTATGAGTTATTGTATGTGGGTTGCGGCCTTCCGTAGAACCAGCTGATATGTGTTTTTAGGTGATCATAGAAGGGTTATCTGAGGGAGGATAGGTATATGGTTTGTGGCTTTCTATATGGTCCTACCTGGATGGGCTTGCGGGTTCGGGGTTGGAGTGTACGGATTTACTTTACCATCATTGCATTGCATCATCTTGCATACCTTATTTGTCAGTATTATTTGATTTTTTTACTCTCTGGTAGGATAGGGTGTCAGAGGGTTGGCATTCATCCATGTTTGCATTTCTTATTCATATGAGTTATTGTGGAGGTTTTTTTCTTTACTATTTAGGTCTTGATATATTAGCCTTTATGTTTATTGGTTAGATCCTGCGGGATCCCTTTCATGTTCTTTTATTGTTCCTGTTGTAGATAATCCTTCTTTCTATCTCTGTTATTTGAGGTTACTGGAATACCACCAACTCTGTTATCTATCGTATATCTTATTAGTTGATCATGAATTCAGGTATGTTCTTTCTCTTGTTTTCGGAAATCTTCCTTATCATGGCTAGTTATCTAGTATACTAACCTGTCTCTATCCTATTAGCTAGTTTTCTATGTATGTGATCCTTGTTTGACTTCTATGACTTATTTACCTTATCTTCCTATTTACTCCCTTTATTTCTTATATATTCCGGTCAGCCTATGGTGTTTAATGGGTACCCTTTATTTTGGTACTCATACTACACTTCTGCATCTTTACGGTGTAGACCCGAGTACGAGTGGTTTGCCTTGATCCCTAATTTGATTAGTGATCTTGTTGTTGAAGAAGATGATGGATTCTGGCATCTGGAGCATATCTTTTACCTTTCTTTATATCTCTTTTTGTATATGATTTATGAGACAAATATTGTATTCTCTTTTCAAACATTGTACTCTAATTTAATGGCTCTTATGCTGGATATCAGGTTTTGGGTTTGTTTATTAACTTGACTTCGACTTTCGCTTATCCATGTCCCTTAATTATATTATATCTTTCGCTTTTTGTTTACTATTCATGCTTTGTGTGCCTGTTAGGTGGTTCTCTTATGGTAAGATGTAGGTGCCCTCATGACTTGAGAAATCGGGTCGTGACATACCTAAAACAACACCTAACAAGAGTATAATTTGTTCATCGAACTATCAAAAAACCCAATCTCGACCTGTAGCAAACCCTCAAAACTGATAAATGAACTAAGTACCTAGGATCTAACACAATAGAAAGAAACATCAAATGGAAGCCTCCCAACTCACAAAGACAACCTGAACCAGCCACTCAGTATAAAGGAAAAAAAAAAGTAGGAGTGGACGAACTAGCTCACTTAATCAGTGACAACCAAGACTAACAACCCATTAATTAGCCAAAGGTAAATAAAGCATCAATTCCTCGAAATAATGGAAACCGGCTACATAGAATAAAGTAGCTGGGCCTCACTAAGAAGATTTTTTATAGACCCCAAATGATATATGCAAAATACATGCCTATCTTAATATCAACCAACAACATATCGATTCTCAGAATTTGGACACGACCCTCAAACTTCCCAAGCACCACTAAACACACCATAGAGTGCTTTGCTAGGATGACCACCAACCATCACCCTTACTGTTCTTGAGATTTGAACTGATAAGAAGGGAACAACTGGATCAAACCATCCATTATAAACTATCTTAAGCAAATGTCAAATGTGAACACAAGTTACCAAAGGACTCTTCAATAAAAGTCAATGTTGTCCCACTACAGATTCCCATATTTCAAACCCCAAAAACTAACAATCACTACAAAAATTTGCACAATGGCATGGAGGAAACCCAAAATAAGCAAGAATCACCTCAAACCCCAACACAATAACTAAACCAATCCAAAGGCAAAAGACTAGATATCATACTTGTAATGACCCTCAAGGTCATGTATGATAAATACGTGACGTCTTGCATCTTAGAGCATTTCAGCAGTTTCCCCAAGTCAATTATGACTTGCTAGGACCGATAGTTTAGATCCCTGGTGACTCAGTCAAGAAATATCTCAAATTCCTATTTTAGAGCTGTACTCGTTGACTAAAGTCAACTTTCCTTCAAGACGAGCTTGAAATTTAATTTCAAC
>JBDJHY010995608.1:1383-14414 GCA_039654485.1 Withania somnifera
CCCCTCAAGGATGTTATGGTTGTTTTAAGCTTTTATATCTTCTTAGAGACTTCTCTACAGCTAGACAGTAGGTAATAAACCTCAGGTCATTTTATTTACAGTAATACCAGTAGCCCGCCCATTTTTGCAGGGTTCTTCTTCTAGCATTTGTAGAAGTCAATGCAAAAATAAGTTATATACATTGAGCTCCATACAGGATAACAAAAAGTCATTCAATGTCATCATTGGTATGCTAGAGATTTATGATATTAATGTATAGACCTTGGAGAAACCTTTCCATTTGGATCTTTATTCATGTTAGTCAGCTTGGATTTTGTCCCTAGATTTTATTCTAACCATTCTTTGTCCCCACCCCAATATGTGATTTCGTCATTGCTAAAAGAGTCTACCATAATTTCTAAGTGTCAGGCTTTGATAACATCTTTCTTGTTGATTTTGTTGAGTTAGAATGGTAGATTTACATATCATTCTTGGCATTGATTTGTTCTATACATGCTATGCCATGGTATACAATAGGACTTGAACCATCCGTTTTAAGTGTCCTATACACCTGTCTTATAATAGGAGGGTAGTGTTGTTGTTCTTAAGGGTAGATTGGTTTCATACCTCAAGGCTAGAAAAAAGATCTCTAAGGGGTGTATCCATCACATGGTTTGAGTCAAAGATTTTGTGTCCAAAATTCTTGATATTCATTCAGTCCCGATTGTCAAATAATAAATGGGTGTATTTCCTAATGAATTAACTATAGTCCCTCCTAACAGGGATATAGACTTCGGACTAGACCTCGTTCTAGATACTCAAACCATTTCCATTCAGCCATATAAAATAGCACCCGCCAAACTTAGAGAGATCCAAAACAAATTAGTTGATCTTATAGACAAAGGGTTCATTTTCCTTAGTTTGTCCCTCGGGTTCCCCTATATTATTCATGCATAAGAGAGATGGTTTACTCAGAATATGTAGAGACTATCGTTAATTGAACAAAGTCAAAATCAAGAATAAATATCGTCTATAAAGTATTGATGACTTGTTCAATTAGTTGCAAGGTTCCAATCACTTCTCAAAAATTGATATTCATTTAGTCTATCATCAACTTAAGTTCGTAGAGACAAACATTCCCAAAACAATTTTCTTAACCTGTTATGGCCACTTTAAATTCAATTCATGTCCTTTGGTTCAAAAAATGATCCCATCGTATTCAAGGATCTCATAAATAGGGTGTTCAAGCAATACTTGTACCTGTTTATCATAGTTATCATTTATGATATTCTAGTTTAATCTACAAGTAAGGAAAGGCATGAAACTTATCTTAGAATTTTCCTTTAGACCCTTCGAGAAAGTCAACTCTCTGCCAAATTCTCCAAGTGAGAATTTTGGTTGAAATCAGTTATATTCCTAGGCCATGTCATCTCCAGTAGGGTATTCATGTGGACTACTAGAAAATAAAAGCTATCAAAATTGACCTAGACCAACATCTCCTTAAGATATCCGTAGTCTCTTGGGTTAGCAAGGTATTATCATAGATTCATCTAAGGTTTCTCCTTTATATCCTCCTCTTTGATTAAGATGACTGAAATTAAAGTTAAGTTTGACCGGTTATACGAGTGTGAGAAAATTTTCCAAGAGTTTAAAAACAATTTGACCATATCTTTGATTTTGACCTTTTTAGAGGGTTTAGAAGGTTTGGGGTATATTGTGAGGCCTCTTGTGTTGGTTTGGGTTGTGTATTGATGCAGCATAATATGATAGTATATTATTTTTCATGATAACTTATGTTTGATGAGAAGAACTATCCCACTCATGACTTTGATCTAGGATTTGTTGATTTTTCCTTGAAAATATGGAGATATTATCTTTACGGGGTGCATGTTGATTTTTTTACTTATTATAAGAGCTTACGATATGTATTTGAGAAGAAGGATTTGAATCTCCATCAAATAAGGTGGTTATAATTGTTAAAAGATTATGATATAAAAGTCATGTATCATCCGCAAAAGGCCAATGTGGTTGATAATGCCCTTAATAGGTTGTCTATGGGAAGTGTGGCACATGATGATAAAGAGAAGAGAGAGTAAGCTAGGGAGGTGATAGGCTTGTACATATCGGGTTTAGGTTGGTTGATGCTTAGGATGGTGGGATGTCGGTTTTGAATGCATCAAAATCTTTGCTTAAGTTGAAAGGTAAGATTATGGTCTATAGGCATAAAGGACATGTATTCTTAAAAGGGGGATATGGTGTGCTAACGTCTAAGGGTAGACTATGTGTACCAAATGTTGATGACTTGAGGGAAAGGATCTTTTCTGAAGCTCACAGATATTGATATTCTATTTAAGCGGGTGCTACTAAGATGTATAGGGATTTTAAGGAAGTATATTGGTGGGAAGGGATGAAAAGGGACATAACCAAGTTTATGGCTAAGAGTCCAAATTGTAAGCAAGGGAAGGATGAACACAGAAAGCCAAATGGTGAGATGCAGAGATTTGAAATTCCATCCTAGAAGTGGGAAGTCAGAAATATGGATTTCCTTATTGGTTTGCCGATTACTAAAAGGAAGTATGGCTCTATTTGGGTGATTGTGGAACAGTCTACCAAATCATCTTATTTTCTACCTATTCATATTAGTTTCTCAGCATAGGATTATGGTAGGTTATACCTTCGGGGGATTGTTCACCTGCATTGTATGCCTTTGTTTATTATCTCAGATAGGGGTACTTAGTTCACTTCGCATAAGGTTTATAAGGATAAAGGACAGGTCTTCTTAAAAGGGGATATGGTGTGCTAACGTCTAAGGGTAGACTATATGTACCAAATTTTGATCACTTGAGGGAAAGGATCTTTTTCGAAGCTCACAGATATTGATATTCTATTAATCCGGGTGATACTAAGATGTATAGGGATTTTAAGGAAGTAAATTGGAGGGAAGGGATGAAAGGGGACATAGCGAAGTTTGTGGCTAGGGGTCTGAATTGTAAGCAAGGGAAGGACAAACACAAAATGCCAAAAGGTGAGATTCACCTCAGTACTGCTTTTCACCAGCACACAAATGGTCAGGCTGTATGAACCATCCAAACTCTAGAGGATATGCTTAGAGCTTGCTCACTTCATTTCAAAGGTAGTTGGGATGACAACTTGTCATTGATAGAGTTTGCTTACAATAATGGTAATAATCATGTAAGTATTTGTATGGCTCCATTTGAGGCCTTATATGGGAGGAGGTGTTGATATACCATTAGGTGGTTCAAAGTTGGTGCAAAAACATTTTTAGGTCCTGAATTAGTAATTATGTCTACTGAAAAGGTCCAACTCATTCAAGAAAGGTTGGAGACTTCCTAGAGTACGCAAAAGTCTTATTCTGGTGTGAGGATGAGGGATTTAGAGTTTGATTTTGATGGTGGTGTTGGGTATCCTTGAAGGTGTCTCCTATGAAGGGATTTATGAGGTTTAGTAAGAAAGGAAAGATTAGTATCTGATTTATTGCTCCATACATATTTTACATAAGGTTTGTAATGCTGCTTACAAGTTAGACCTTCTGGCAAAGCTCGCATCAATGCATCCAGTGTTCCACATCTCCATGTTGAGAAAGTGCTTTTCATATCCTTCCTTAATAGTTCTATGGAAAACGTTAGTATTAAATACAACTTTATCTATGAAGAAATCCCATTTTAGATCCTAGATAGGTAGGTTTGTAGTCGTAGGAATAAGGAGATAACATTAGTCAAAGTTTTATGGTGCAATCAGGCAGTTGAGGGGGCCACATGGGAATCTAAGGCAGACATGATAGAGAAGTACCCACACTTGTTTGTGTTTAGGTCCACTTCAATATGAGGTAATAGCCCCTTACTCAAGATTTTTTTCCATACTTCATTTCATATAGCATATAGCATGTGGTCCATGTCATTGTATGAGTCCTTATATGAGTACTTATGTATTTAATGATGTATCCATGATAGTCTATAGGGATGACATGCATATGTTTCAGTTGAATTATAGGTAAAATCACTATTAAAAGATATTTTCATGTTATAAATAAGTTTCGGAGTCATTCTGCCTATTCTTTAGTCATTTTTTCCTTTTATAGGGAAAAAATCTCCATTCAAAGATGAATGAAACTAAGAGGGAGATATTATAACACCTTGAATATTATGCTAGGTGATTAGTTGGATAAACAAAACGTATACATGAAATTTCATGAAAGTTTAGAACTGGCCAATGTTCCACTTGTCATTCCATGGACAATAGATTGAACTGTGGAACCGTACTAGTGGTTGCCCTTGTTCTACCTTAGGACCACAGACTGATCCACAAACCATGGTTTGAGCAATGGAATTTTGGACAAAAATTTCTCAATTTTTTCTAAGTATGGAATAACTCTATGGGTCATTACACATACCATGGAGCAGAGACGATCTGTGGAATAAACTGTCATTTGCTTCCAGTGACTCAACCTTGGGGGCTGGTTTCATGGATTGTGGAACCATCTGTGAAAAACTTCTAGGCCTAGTTTTAATAATTTTTTCCAGGGATTTTCTGGTCATTCCCCACTCCTTAGTAAATAAAACGATGCCATTTTAGGCATAATAAACTCTGGTATTAAAGCCTAAACTCCTTTATTCTTTCAATCTATACAAAAATAACCCATACAATAGAAAGCAACGGTCTTTTCTCTCAAGTATTACGAACTAGGGTTTCAAGGGGAAAGATTCTTATTCAATTCAACCATGGATTTCTCCAAGTTTCGGGTATGTAGGCTCATGAACAATGGTTTTATTTCATCATTATCCCCAATCCTACATGTTTATGAAGTATAACGTGAAGAATTCATCAACCCTAAATCCTTAAGTTGTGAATTTTATTATTTTTACAATTTATTAATATTTTTGGGTAACATTACACAATCATGAACTAACACATTCTTGTATATAACTTAATTGTTTTAGTCAAAACTTAGAATATATTGTGAATTTAACTTACCAAGAACTTGAGGGTTAAATTTATATATGATTACTTGATGGAATGGAGTCATATGCATTGAAATTTTGAAATTTTCTAATATTTCGGCTCAACCATGCTTCTACTAAATTGAGGAAGAACTGATAAGAATTTTTTCAATGAGGCTAAGGAAGGACAATTTGATCAACTTTTCACTGAAATTATTTTAAACAAGTCTTGTCAGGGGCAGTTTATGTTTTAGGAGTAGGATTATCACCGTGATTAGGTTTAAAAGCCTGATCCCATAACTATGTTTCCAACCATAAGATGACATGTTTCCTAAAAGGTTTTATTATGATAGACCCATCTTAGTTGGACCCACTAGGTTACTTGTAAGGTATTGAACCTGTGGCAGGGCAAGGTACTTCCTTTAGCTAGAAGTTTGATGAATTCCATGTCTGCTCACATGGTCTTATATGTCAATTATAGAACCCCTAGAAAATACTTGAAGTAAGATATTTGAATTTTCTTACTTATGATTTGTGATGAATCTTAATTCTTAGATTGTAAGTATTATTTAAACTTTATTAAATAATGGATTTGAACTGTGATTTGATAATGCATTGTATAGCCTAATCATTGTCCATTTACGCTCATATTATTATTCATGTTTATATTGTGTCTTATTTCCCCCTTCCTCTTACCCAGTATATTCAATGTACTGACCACATACTCTTTAGCTGCATGATTTCACATGTAGGTCAAGCCAGCCATCCTTACGTTCAAGGTTGACCAAATCTACTATCTTTATATGTTAGAGTATTAGTGACTTCCTCTGGACAGGGAACACTTTATTATTGAGGATTTATTATTATTAGGACAAATCTAGTTGTTGCTACAATCATACATTTCTTTGTAAGGCTAGCTGAGGACTTGTCCTGGCAGCCTAGTATTTCAGTCCTTGAAGGCTTTCACACAGTTGACTTAGTGGTACTTGATTTGAAGTTTTCATTTACATTCATTATTATCTTTGATATATGAGATTTCCCACAAGCTTAAGATTTTTATTATATAACGTTTCCATTAATGAGTAAGTGTCTAGAGATATGATTGAGTCAGAGCTTCATCTAAGGCTGCTGAGGTGACTCAGTGGCTAATGATGCCTTGTGGAGCCTAAGGGGTAAATCTATGAGCATTAGAGATTTGTGTGGGACTCCTTCTTACTCTGTGTTGTCCGAAGCCTATCCTGGATAAATTTGACCCTATAAACTATGTCACAAAGCCATTCTAAACTCTGAGGCTAGGTCTCCTAACCACACAACCAACCAATAGGAGATCTGCAGTGCCTGCCATACAAAGCCTTGAACGGGGTGTCATCTTAATACTAGAGTGATAAGTAATATTTATACGAGAACTCTACCTAAAATAAATGTCTATCCAAACTTCCACCAAAATCAAAAGCACAAGCTTGCAACATGTCCTGAAGTACCTGAATATTCCTCTTGGACTGCCTGTAGGTCTAAGGATGGAATGCTGTATGAAAAGCAACCTATGTACCTATATGACTCTGCACTATTCTTCAGAATCGAGTTGTAAACTAAGTGCCTCTATAAGATAAGATAGAAACTGATACCCCATGAAGCCTAACCATATTGTAAACATACCACTCAACTAGTCTCTCAGCACCCCATAATAAGTCTATTTGTAGGAAATGAGCTGAATTAGTCAATCGATGCATGATGACCCAAACACTTTGTGATCTCTAGACATTTGGGGAAGGCCTGAAATAAAGTAAATAGTGCTCCGCTCCCACTTACTCTCAGGAATAGGGAGCCTCTGTAACTCACCATTAGGTTTCTAGTGCTCGTACTACAGCTGCGGATAGTTTAAGCACTAAGACACAAAATCTGATATATATCTCTCCATACCACTCAACCAGTAATGCTATCACTAGTCACGATACATCATTATTGTGCTTGAATAAAATGAATATCTTGGGAAATAAGCCTCATGCGACGGGATAGGAATCAAACCACTAATCTGTGGAACATCAAGGTAAACCCATAAAACACCATTAGAAAATCACCCCTCAAGACTCTCTCTCGGATCTAAACCAACTGGGTATCCTCATACTGGCACGCCGAATATAATCAAATAGTGTAGATAAATCCTCTACATGTACAACCACCCAATGTGGAGATGAAATATCAAATCTAACAATCCTATTGTCCAAGGGTCGGATGTCCCGAGTAAATGGTATTTGAGAAACTGATACAGAAGTCAAGACACCTATACTAATCACTTTCTAGATAAAGGCATATGCATCCACTTTATCCTTTCCTGTATGATACAAAATACTCAGATCATAGTCCTTACAGGAGCGCAACTCAACTGTGCTTCCCCAAGTTAAGCTCCTTTTACTCAAGATGTACTATTACGGTGCTCAATATAGATCACACAATGGACACCATATTGGTAGTGCCTCCAGATCTTAAGAGCAAAAACTACTACTGACAACTACAAGTAATGAATTGGGTAGTTGATCTCGTGATCACTCAGCTGCTGAAAAGAATAAGGAATCACATGTCCTTGCTGCATAAGAACTCAACAAAAGACAATGTTGAATGCACCACAATATATTATATTATGGATGATCCTAAAATGGCAAGGAAACCATTAGGGTGGTAGTCAGAAACTCCTTAAGGCTCAAAAATCGAGACTCAGACTCCACATACCACCGGAAGGTATCTTCTTCTTCATTAATCTAGTCAAATGAGCTGGAATAGATGAAAAATCCTGAACATCTGTGAATCTCTATTGGAGTAGTAGGTCGAGACAAGTCACATAACCCAGAAAAGGAATAGACTCTAACAAAAACTCATACTTCGAGAACTTGGTGTACACCCGCTCAGTCCTCAAAGTTTGAAGCACTATCCTCAAGTTTTCCTCATACTCCTCTCGACTCTGCATATACATTAGAATATCATCTTTGAAAATTATCACGAAGGAGTCTATGTAGGGGTCTAGATGCTCGAGTCATTAAGTCCATAAAGTATATAGGGGAATTAGTCAGCCCAAATGACATTACTAAAACTCATAATACCATATCTAGTTAGAAAACTTGTCTTCGGGATATCCTCATCAAAAATGCTTGACTGATGATAACAAAATCTCAAGTCAATCTTAGAAAACACCATAGCATCCTATAGATGGTCAAACAAAGCATCAATACAAGGTATGGGATACTTATTCTTAATAGTCAACTCTTTTAGATGCGTATAATCAATACATATCTGTATGCTCCCATCCTTTTTCTTAATTAGAAAAATTGAGGCACCCAAAAACGATACGCCAGTATGGATAAAACCTCTGTCAAGAAGTCCCTAAAACTAAAATAGAACTCATAAAGCTTAGATAGGGAGATAAAGTACAGATAAATAGAAATGGGCCTAGTTCGCAGCTTGACTTTTAAAGCAAAGTCAAAGTCTCGCTTAGGTGGGAGGCCAGGAAAACCTGTTGAAAGTTCATCCAAGAACTCACAAATAATCGATACAAACTCAAGGGAGGGAGGATGAACATTGACATCTCTAATATAAGTTAATAAAGAAGGCACGACTAGAAATAAGCCTATAGGCCGGGAAACAAGATATAGGCTGAACCGGGGAGTTGAGAGTAGGCCTTGCCATACCACTAGGGGTATACTAGGTACGGATAAAGGTCACAATATGATGATATAAATTCGAGACCTCACAATGACGGGATAACTAGTCCATGCCCAAAATTACGTCAAAATCAAACATATCTAACTCAATAAAATCAACCTAGGTGTCACACCCCTAAATAGAGCAATGCAATATCTAAATAGCCAATCCACCCCTAGGTCCTTTCCCACGAGGGTATCTAGACTCAATGTCATAGAAAAAGGCTCTGAACCTATACCTAATCGAGAAGCAAAATACATAATTACATATAAAATTATAGATCTAGGATCAAATAAGATAAAGTTGACTTCCTATACTTCAGTATCGACTATGTTAGGAATGGACAAATATAACAGAGTCCCCTAACCTTCTTCTCATCTCCTCTACCTCTTTGGCCTACTCATTTAGCTCCTCGAGATGCCTTCCAACAACCTCTAGCCAGTGGCATAGTTTGCAAAGTGTGGGTAGGTAAAGTAGTTGACTGTGTAGCCCTATACTGAGGGAGATCTCTGTCTTCATGACCTTAAACACCATAATCAAATCATAGCCCTGGTCCACCAACCCTAGTCCTTATGGGACAATCTCTGGCATAATGCCCCTACTTGTCACACTAAAAACAACCATCTGCCCCAAGCATGGATGTTGGGCTCTCAATCTGATCATATGTACTTGAAATTGGGCCTCTACATGGTTGACTACTATGTCCCACATATGATGTATGAAGAGAAGAATGGTACTATCAGCTAGAATGACCCCTTCTACCATAATTTATGTCGCAGATTGGGAATCTAAATAACTACCTTAGTAGAGCTACCTCTTCCCAATTCCCCCTTGGGACTCATGAGTTAGGTTTTCCATCCTATGAGAATTATCAGTTACATCCATAAAAGACTTGATCAGAACCAACAACCACTCCACTCCTCTATAGAGATCTTATCTCAAACAATAAGGGAAATAGAATTCTCTCTTCCTTAGTAGGTGACAACTCCTTAGCATGTATGAATAGATTAATATACCCGGTATCATACTTATTCACCATTATAAAGACATATTTTAATTCAATAAACTAAGCCCGTAAACTGTAAACTGGACTTGCAGCCCACTGTAAACTGTCGCCAGGTCAATGATGGAGAATTGAATGGTTTACTCCCATGTGAACTCTCCACCAGAAGTTGGAGGTTCCCTTAAGAAAATATACTATAAAACAGCTCCATGAATCCCTAATAATCCTAAAGTCCTCAACCGTTGCTCGTAAGTTATAATAAATCATGGTTGTCCTTCCTCGTCGTCCCAGTAAATCTGGTTGGTGTTATACAAAGGAAGTGTCTAACATCTTCCTTTCCTTCGAAGATGGAATAGTGAGAATTGGTTTTGATATATACTTAGGAGCATCCTACATTGATTTCACTGGCTGAGTGGGTGGTACGGTTTGATCAAAACATATTGGGAGGAGGGAAGGGGCGGAGCACACTCTTTGTCACTTCTTGGGCTGAATTCTAGGTCTTCTCTATTGTTATACCATCGAACATCTAGAGCATCTTCCTCAACATATCTTTAATAACTACATATGATAGTTGTGTAAACTTTGATGGAGGTGCATGAACAGTCTATGCTTGTGACACTCTATGGTTGTGACACTTAGTCCATAATAGTTGTAGCTAGGTGAATCAAAGTTAGGAGAGGGCCAATCGATCGAACATCCCTTGTAACTCTCTCCTGAGCCTTGGGTGGGGCCTTCCGATCTTGTAGGAAGGATCTTTGTCTATATATGTAACATCTTTGATATTGTTCCTTGGTGATAATATCCTATATTAAGTATAGTATGAGTTCTAAATGTGATTTGAGGTCATAAATGACTTCTATCACAAAGTTTAGTTCAAAGCTCTTTCAAAAAGTTTAGTTTTGAAGATACTTCATACTTGGGTCAAATTTGAACAACCATTTCATTTGATTTGTAATGAGTTAGGTGACCCATCATCTATTAACAGAAAGCACTTTGAGTCTATTCCAATGCAAAAAAATGTGAGTCATTTGGACTAAAATGTTATGGTCATTTTAGTAAAATATGTCCAGTAGTAAAATCACAGCACGAACCCTGGACTTCAATAATATGACTCGTGTTGTTCCATAGTACGTGTCACGACCCAAAATCTCAGTTCATGATGGCATCTACAACCCTCCTGTAGACAAGCCTAACCTTACGTCCCGGAGCTATGCACAATGGGTTATAAACTCTCAGAACAACAAATGCAGCAAAGGAAAGCATAACCAATACATAAAGAACGGAAGCCAAAAGGAGATCATACATAACCCAACTGCCAAAACATGGTGTTAGTGGAGTACGAGGCTATTATACAAAATAATCGAAAGATACAAAACATAAGGTAACTCCTGTAAAAGATAGTACAATGCAAGGCCTACTGTAGAATTAATAAAGCAAGCCAAAATTAGGGAAACCACGGTCGTCTTAGGTGGAAAAACTTACCATAATCTCCGTAGTTGGCTAAATCTACTTTGTAAAATCACGACATGATAACCCCTGCCGATATCGGCACCATGAAAAAAGGTACAGAAGTGCAGTATGAGTACCAAACAAGGTACCTAGTAGATATCGTCGACTGGGGTAAAATAAAATGCGAGTAATAAAGTAACAAAGTAAAATAAGTTAATAGTAGTACAGAAGCAGTAAAAAAAGCAATAGAGCTAATAATAAATAGAGGAGTAAGTTATCGAACGTGCCAGTATAGATCTACAACAACTATACATGATGGATAAAATCTACAGAGACCAATATTTGAAACCAAAAATGAAGTAAGGAAACATACATGTGGTCCAGCTTAGTCAAACCCCACTATTCATGATACCTTATACGCATGAACCATGAATAACAATTGAATAAAAGAATGCCACTGAATATGGAATAAAAGTAAATACACAAAACCTACCAAACGTCCTATACCACCGGTAAGTACAAACAACACAACAAAACTAACTTGGCACCCTATCCCACCGGAAAGCACAAATAACACGGCACCGTGACTCCCCCTTTAAGCTTGGTGAGCACACACAATACTAGGGAAAATACAAAGGGGTGCAGAAAAGTAAAGTGGAACAGTACTATCGGACACACACCCCCTATTAGTGTCAATAATTAGGGCCTCTCCCTCTCAATAACAGTTCCGAACCTCGGGGCCTCGCCCCCTATCAGTGCCAAGTCTCTAGCCTAAATAGTAAATATATAAGAGTATCAACACAGCAGTAACAATAACATGAATAACAATGGAAATGGAAAGTACACAGAGTTTAGGATCAGCCAAAGGCAACATGCTAAGAGCTCATGTTACCACACTCGTCATGTAATAGCTAAATTATTTCCCAAGGTTAGTGGCCTCCACACGGTGGAACAGGACCCGAGCATACAACCCTTTCCCCTCTATGCCCTCTCACGGGCCCCAGAAATCCAACAAGAATATTAATAGAAACGCAATTATCAACCTAAATAACCTAGCCCACACTACTAGCCATATCACAAGCACAATAGTAATAACCCAGTCCATAATGCACATAATTAACCCTAGCCTACTTGGATGCCAATGAAAGTCCTCGAGGTGTACGCACGGTAAAACTTGAAGCTCCAACATAGTCGATACCACCAGAAACTAAACAAATTACAACTCCAAGGATCAAAATATGAATCATAAGACACATATTCAATTAGCAATCGGGGTCAGAAAGCAAGCCCCATAGCCCAAAAAACAAACTAATTATACTAGCACGTAGCCCTCAGCTCGAGAACTCGTGGTCAAAATTTGAGCTTGAGACAATATCAAATCGAAGGATAAAACTAGGTCTGAAGTAGCGAAATAAAATTTATTTGCACAATTAAAGAATATCAGAAACAATGAGAATTACCTAGAAAGCCAAGCACTGCGAACTCCCATATTACCCATGCAACTCCCTTTGACTTAAAACACCCAAAAACTAGCTTAATAACCCAAATCAAAGCAGTAAAAATAGAAACCAAATGTTGGAAAATGGAAAGGAGAAGCCCTATTTATATAGTGTAGCGGGCCACAGGGGTGCCTATTTGGCCGTAGATGTGACCTCACCGGGGCGGCTGCCTGGACGCAGGGGATAACTTTTGCAGGGCGGCTCCTTAGGTGTAGGGGTGACCTTGCAAGGGAAACCCAAGGGCCACTGGTGTGGTCCTTGGCCTACAGCAAAATAAGGAAAATGGGAAAACTCCGAAGGGTCAAAAATGAGCATCTGAAGTCTAATTCTAACAAACCAAAAGAGTATTTTGGGTGGACATCACACCACGAACCCAAAAAAATTGACAAAATGACCATATAAGGTTGTTTAAGTAAAAAAGACCCCAAACCCAAAAGGATAAAAAAGGAG
>JBDJHY010995718.1:0-14414 GCA_039654485.1 Withania somnifera
CTTACGTATCTTCCTCTCAAGGTAGACCATGTGCATGTGTCAATTTTGAGTAGTGTATCCAATTTCTGTCCATTTTTTTGAGGATCTGTCTGTCATAGAATTTTATTGGTAAATACAGGAGACTAGCACATATAGCAATGTGAGTGATTTTTATATTTTCTGAGACAAATTTTGATTCCTATTTTTTGACTAATAGAAAATTTCCTGCAACGAACTAAGGCCCTTCATGGAGTACTTTTTGTAGGCTCTCAGTCGGTTTAAATTTTTTGATGTGATAATCTTTACCCAGGTCAATCAGGGTGAGGGGTTCAGATAGTTTCCACATGTCCGTAAGCTTTTTTTTAGGTAACTTTGGATTAATTTCCTTCTGAATTTTTAGAATCACAGAGTTATACCAAGGTTGGTAAATTCTTTGCTTGTCTGGGTTTGTGAAAATTACTATTTCTGGTGAGGTGTTTTCTAGTATGATATTCTCACTGGGTTTTGGTATTCACTTGTTTAGGTCCGTTTCTTTGTTAAGGAGATCATTCTTGAAGGAGAGTTCAGTTTTAGAATTTATGTCCATGATGGTGTTTGGTGGATTGGGTGGCTCCAATGGTGTAGGGAAAAGGAAAAGGGGTTATGTTATGGGTGTGTGGGTATTTTCAAAGAAATCATTTTTTTTTTAAATTTAGATGACTGGATTGCTTTACATATCTATGACTTCAACGACTAATATGTACCACATCTTTTTTTTCCTAAAAAAAGGTTATCTATAATATTTTAAAACTTAATGATCGGACTAATTAAATTTGCACCTTCACTAAAAGAAAAAGACTTGGCTCCTTAATTATCGAAATGTTCTCTATAGTAAAATTCAAACGTGAGACATCTGGTTTAAAAGTTAAAATTTTAAAATCAAAAGATTCCAATTCACGAATCATGAATCACTATGGTATGAATACATCCCTCCCAAAGTTGAAAATATCTTCTTAGAAGACGAAAGAACTCTTGTAAGGAAGGATCATTTCAAAAGGGAAGATGATCCACATCCTTCATATGGTACTCCTTCCTCCTTTTCTGTTCAAATCCATGATGATGTTGCCATTAAGGACACCTTGAATGAAGTTGTTGACTTGAGTGATACCTTTATTTATAATTTCTCGCTTTTGGAAGAGAAGGTAATGCATGCCCTATCCTTGACCCTTCTTCATTAGGTGGCCTCCAACTTAATAGTTTGAGTGACCCTATCGCAGTAGATATTTTTCACACATTTGAGGAACCCAAGATGAAGTTATTTTAAGAAACACCTTTATATATTATCTATTTACATATGATGACACTCAATCTAGTGAGGGTATATCATTTGTGAGTAGAGAAGACAACCGGGAAAAATATGCGTTTTTTAGTCGATGGTTTATAATGCATTTTCATTTGACGTCGGTGTTGGTCACCATTGTCTTTATGACGATGGAGACCAAGCTCTCCATGACAAGCTTACATGAATATTGTGGTCGACATACTTATTAGAGTGAATATTAGTAGCACTTGTTCTCGATCATGTGATTATCTTTTGGTGTTATTCCTTGACCTTTTAGCTTGATTGTGTTTTATATGCCAACTCGTGCGGGGAATACCTTTGTATTTGCCCGATGATGGATTAGGAGAAATTCCACCCTTGATGATAGATAATATGGTAGGTGGAATGCTAACTTGCGTTAACCTTATTAATGATATTGCACTTAATCATGTGGGTTATTTTGTGTTGCTTGACTTAAAATGGTGTTTGTGCTTCATGAAATGTAAGACCATTGATGATTCGTCTATGTGTTTGCTTAAGTACAATGGTTCTCTTGTTATTCCCCTTTGTTAAGTTTCTTTGAGTAGCCAAGTAAATCTTGTGTATTGGGGGTTCTCGCCCTTTGTAATTCATTTTGATACTTGGTTATATGTTAAGTGTGTGTAACCATGACAAAGTGGTAGAATTGTTATTACTAACCTTAACCCTCATCCCATGAAGATGTGTTCTTTGTTATCTTCCCTATGGTTTTGCTAGGTATGAATTCGAGGACGATTCCTTTTGAAGAAGTGGGGCATGATATGAAAATGTCTGGGGCTAGTCTTGACAAATCAAAACATAGAAGCCTTATTCGAGAGATGAAAGCTATGAGCTCTTTGAGAATGACTTTGATGGCTTTGAATACCCTATTTAGTACTCCTTGAGATCAATATCATGTTTGGAGGGTTGCTTTGGGAAAGAGAAAAGCTAGGGAGTGGGGAGAAGCTTGTAGAAGAGTTGGACAACCCGCCTAGGAGCAGACATGCCACCCAACTAGCCGTCCATTGGATCGCCCCAGAGGAGACAACTTGCCCAACTGGCCTCCCCAGCTCAGACCATTCGCCCAAACTTTTGTCCAAAGAGTTTTGAACTGGTTTGGGGACCTTTTAGTTAGTACTTACTATTTTTGGGCTAATAATGTAATTAACTTAAGCCCTAGCCTATATAGTAAGTCTTTCATTTCATTAAGGAGGGATGTTTTACTTTGAATATTGATCAGGAATGGTTAATGTAAGTCTTTTGAGTTTGTATCTTTTTGGTGGAGATTGTAAATTTTTGGCAAAGCTTGATTTATGCCATGTCGAAATGGTAGTTTCGGGTGAACTCGATTTTCTGGGGGTTTTCATAAGAGTGTAGTGCTTGACTCGAACCAATTGAACGGGTCATCGAGTTTGATACACTCTTTGATTCTACTAAATTTTCTTTTCTTGTGTTTCACTATCTATCCTTTATCTTTTATTGCTTCCACGTATCCGTTTTCATATCACTGACTCTACTGTATAGTTTGGTGATTCATTAGTTAAATTTAGCTTCAATGTTACATGTTGTATTGAAGACATTCTACATTATTATTCTAATTTAACTTATATTATACTGAAATGTCTCCTTTATTTTTAGGTTACTAATTATATTTCAATTGTTATGAGCAAGTTATTTATATATACTTTTTTATGCAAATCAAGATAATA
Source organism: Withania somnifera (assembly GCA_039654485.1). Taxonomy (NCBI): domain Eukaryota; kingdom Viridiplantae; phylum Streptophyta; class Magnoliopsida; order Solanales; family Solanaceae; genus Withania; species Withania somnifera. The sequence continues at coordinate 3,007 of JBDJHY010995718.1, forward strand.
GTATAAAACATATTTTATACTGTTAATACGTAGAAGTTAAACTCGTAAATTTATAGTAGGATCAACGAAAGGAATACATAAACTCGTCAAATTTTAGTTGGACCAATGGAAGGAGTACCTTTAGTTTTAATGGAGAAAGGCCAAATTAAAAAGAAAATAATTATCAAATGCGTAGCTAAATAAAAATAAAAATTATAAGCTAGTTTTGATTAGCTCATAAACATAGCCAAACACCATCTTTATATGATACTAAGCTACCATAGAAAGGAAGAGAATCGGAGAATCATTTAATTTTCCGTTATTGTTTAGACAAACTTAAAAATTGAAATTCGAGAAACAAGGTTAACCTTCTTCCTGAGGTATTTTATAATGTTACAGTTATTTTCTGTTTCACTAAATTAGAACGAAAAAAAGGGTTAAATATAGCTCTAAACTTTCAAAAACGGTATATAAATTTCTTTTATCATACTTTTAGGCCGTTAATACCCTTACCGTCAACTAAGGGTGTATATGCCTCAAAAGTATGAGGGGAAGGACATTGACAACCTAAGAATTAATTGCAAGAGTAATATTAAAAGAAATTAATTAATATTTTCTTGATTTAGTAAGATTGAACAACTATTTTTTTTGTAAGGCGATCAACTAATATGGGACGGAAGGAACATATTAATGATGCCCCTTTTACATATGTGTACGAAAAAGTCATTAGAAAAAAAAAATATTAACATTAAATTTGCATCATTTGACATAACTATTATATCCTGATTTAAAATCCTAATCCCTTTCTTAAAAAAGAACAGAAAAGGATCAAATATATCCCGATCTCTAAAAAATAGAATGCCACTTAAAGATATATATAATCAAAAAATATGACTCTAAGGATATTGACAGCCTAAAAGTATAACAAAGAGTATTTTACATATCATTTTTAAAAATTTAGAACTATATTTTACTCCAGAACCTTTTGCATTTATAGTTTGACGATGAATATGGGGAATGGAACAAGTAGATGAACAGGTTAGCTCAAACTAAAACACTAAATCAGGGCCCAATTACACAAAACAAAAACTCACTATTACAGTATAATTTTATGTAGATTTTTTTTTTTTTTAAAAAAAGTACATTAAGATTTTTGTATCTAATTCAAGGGCGCTCATAAATTAGGCATTCCCTAACAACAATTATAGTTAGCAATACAACAAAATGTTCAAAATACAACAGAAAAATAAAGGTCAAAATGAAGGGACAATCATATGATGCAACCAAATGCTAGAAAGAGCTACTACAAGTGTGAGATAATTAGGCCATTTCTTTTCCACATGAGCCACATTGCAACAATATTTGCCTTCTTTGTCACCAACTGGGAATTTGTTTTGCTTATAAAAATCCCATTTAGAATCTTGACCTATCTTCTTCTTCTCCACGCTTTCTATTAACCAATATTCTTCAAAGGCAGTACCCTTTTGGTCGTCTAATTTGAAACCTTTTCCCTCCAAATCCAAGCATCCCCCAATATAGATCCAAAAAGTTTGTAACATTGCTACCATAGCCACCAAAGTTCTCATTGTTGTTGTCCATGGTCTTGTGACTTTTGTGACAATATTATCAAGAGATGTCCCATTTTTGGGAAAATCATGGAATGAAACTAGATTTCTATGAACTTTAAGTGTCCTAGAAGGTGCCACTTGATGATAAAATGTATTTGATGCTTGCCTGGTCGCTATAAAGAACCCATGATTCACCTGAATTTTTTCATAAACTTCGAAGCTTGGGGAACTTGAAAAACCATCTGTCATGTCTCCATCATCCAACAAGTTGTCATTTCCATTATTATCATTGCCAAATCCTATTGAGAAGTTGTTTGCTTCTGTTTCATTAAATTCATTATTGAAGCTGTTGTTGTGACCACTGTTTTCACCTGTTATTTAATTAAATGGATCAACAAAGAAACTTAAAAGAGAAAAAAGTATATTTTATATGATGTTATTTGATTGCCTTGAGAAAATAAAGAACAACTTCTTTAGATTATCATGGTTTAAACATATACCATAATGTTCAGAGGCAATACAGGCTCAACTAAATCTAACGTCTTTTTGAAATGTAAGCACTAGGTGTATATGTGAAAAAGTACTAGTAAAATTTAACGCAAAGGTGCATTAAGTTTAGTGCTATAACTTTCAAGGCTAAATTAATCGGTCTAAGTTTAAATTTTAGCTCCACCTCGAATGATAATTCCCTGGAAATAAGAGCATGATATTGAGGATAAAATAAACTTCAAAGCTCAAAAAATTATGAATAGAAGCGTGTCATATAAGACTAAACAGATGGACCGCTAAAATTAAAAAGAAAGATATATACTTGGAGAAATCTAAAATACCTTGAAACTCATGATCTCTCTGGACAGATGAAACATTTTCTATTGGAACAGTCTTATAATCCTCAAGAAATGTCTGTTTAATTACAAAAGAAAGTAAATCCATAAGCATATAGGATGTGAGGGAATTATGAGTGCCAGTCTAGAAATGGTAAAATAATTATATTAGTGCTAGTTAAATTAATAAATTTACCTTCTCAAGATCCCTGTTTGACATTCCTATCCATCTCAAATTTTCCACTAATCTATCAGATTTTATGTCCTCATGATCAAAATCTCCAATATCGATGGACCTAATTACATTCTCATCTTGTTCCATGAAGTTAAATGAACCCAAGTCATGATGGATTTGGTTACTATTAGGAGGAATTAGGAAGGAAAAGTCATCAATAGGAGCACATGAATTATTTCCACCCCATGAGTCTTGATTGATTAGGTTTAGTGAAGCTTGATGGATAAAACTTGATTTAGGCATCTTGGCATGATCAGCATAGCCAACTTGTGGGAAATCTTGAATCTCCAATGGAGGTAATGTGAACCTATGCTGCAACCTTGCGCACTCTAATGCTATATCAACCTGAACAAGTATATATAAATGAGTTTTAACTTCTATATATCGATGACATACAAAAAATTTGATTTAAATTAAATAGTGAGACCAATAGCATGTAAAGTATTTAGGCATGTATGTTATTTGCTATGTATTCACTAGCAATTTTTTTAAAAAATTTACATTACAAATAACCTAACCAACGGACCACAAATAACATGAAAAATAAATTAATTTATCTGCTAAAATAATTAAAATACATTAATTTATTAAAAGTTTTGTATACCATAAATGTACATAGGTTATTTAAATTTATAAACAAGGATGAGAAACCTCGCCACAGAAGAAATTCAAAAGGTAGACTTTCTTTTGTTTTTGTTAACATTTGGTGATATCTTTGTAATATACACCACGGCTGTAAATTATGATAGTAATAAACTATTTCGTCGTCCTAATTTAAAATTATAAAATTCAAAAAGTCTTTTTTTCTCCTTAAATCTCGTGTCTAATTAAACTAAGACGCTTCATTGAATGATGAGAATAGTATAATAGAATATGCATGTCGATATTTACCTTAGATGGGAGAAAAGGCAAAGTTCCATAATTTGGAATGGATTGATCAGTAGCGTCATTGTTGTTGAAAGCAGAAGCTTCATTTGACAAATATTGCATCCATTTATCATCATCGGTTGGAGCAGATGCATTCCCATTCATAGGAGAGCCATTGACTGCCATGGATGATGAATATGTGGCTGATGATGATGGCATAATTCCATACTCATGATGATGATGAGAGCTTTCTATATCATGATGATCACCTCCTGCATCAGAATAAACATGATCAATGCTAGAGGATCTATCACTTATTGCTGCGCTACCATAATACTGCTCCCCTATTTTTGGACCATTATTCAAACTCTTCTTGATTATACGGCAAAGTGCATAAGCATCCTGCAAATAGTCCCCATGCAAAAATAAACATTAGTATTAATTAGGTCCAATTATTTAACTTAGATACTCTATAAAAGGTAGGAATACATTAGCAGCTGAAATGTTTGAGTTCAGTTGGACTATATAGGAAATGTATATATATATATAAAATAAAAAAAAGGAGCGTTGCAATATTATATTTGTGTACCTGCAAGCCATTAGCAACTTCACACTCTCGTTCATCTAATCGATATTCATGCATAACCCAATCAGTTCGAGCTCCATGAGGTGCTCTCCCTCTGTAATACACCAATGTTTTCTTCATCCCCACTGCCCTTGTCTGTGAATTTACTTTCCTATCCTTTCCCGTCGCCTTCCAATATCCTGCTTTCGTTGCCCGATTTGTCCTCGATCCATTTGGATATTTACGGTCACGGGGACTGAAGAAATACCATTCTAGATCTTTACTAGGCAATAAGGATTTCCCTATTAAGTAAGAAAATAAAAATGTTAAAGTGAGTGATAGGAAAATTCTAACATCTACTTATACATATAATGTAAGTTTAATTTCAGAGTTTAAATGGAAGGCAAGGACCCCGTGTGCTGCCCATGAAAGTGATATCTTCATGGGAATTGAAGAATTGCTGAGTATGTGAAAAGTTGACACAAAATGAAAACTGAAAAGGACGTGAAAGAGATTCTTGAAACATGGTAATCATCAAAGGGATATTTACAAACTCATCAAATAATTAAAAGAAAGTAGATTAAAATAAAATTTTTGATAAAGTAAAAAAGGAAAAAGAAAAAAAGAAAGAGTTACAAACTCATGAAATAATTAAAACAATATTGTAATCATGTCATTTTCTTTTTCAACACTATCTTTTGACTTCAATAAATCATCATCGAAGTAGCAAGTACAGTCTTTGAGATTCAATAGAAGATCAAAAGATGTAGGGACCAACTATAATATATATATATATATATATCTGTACTATAGTAAAGCATATGATTTTTGACTGTTAAAGTGTGATGCAAAGTGTCTATAATCAAAATATATTAGTCATCAGCACGCGTATGAAAACACTATGTATAGATTTACACTAATTACATCTGATTTAATTGTCTTGCCGTGTGTTATAATTTTCATTTAGTTTCACGTATTCAGATTTAAAGAAGAAAATTAAAGACACGTTATCTGATCTTTTAAATTTTATAAAGATATGTCACTTGTACCTAATTTAACCTTTCAGATCTATATAAGTAAATTACCCGTCTATTCGCCGTTCAATGTGTGACTTTTACCGCTCTACAAATTCCAACTTATAGTCTTCTCTTTTTGTTTCATGCGTGATCATTTTTTATCTAGATTTACATTATTTATAAAAATAAAGTAATTAATTATAGCTTGATTGCCAAATAATTAAACACATGGTTAAGGAAATATTGTTATACCTTTCTTGATAATCACTTTGTGATAAATTCTTTTTGCTAATTAAATATCGTTTGTTTCCCCATTCCTTCAAAGTGAATGGTAGTTTAATTAACTTGTATCTTTCAAGATTGAACAATCATTTCTTCTTTTTAAACTAGTTCGAAGTTCGAACACCGATTATAAAAAAAAACTTAAAGATTAAGCTAGCTAGAACGTGCATGTTGCACACGGTAATTTCTTTTCCTTTCATATAGCACTTGATTTACACATTAATGATTATATGAACTAAGATTACTCAAGTTTTTTTCTTTTTTTCTTTTGCTTCGATGAGAAAAGCAAAAAGGAAAAAGAATTAAATGAACTATATACATGTACCTGGTAAATCCCAAGGCTCACATTTGTAAAGATCAACTTCAGCAATGATCTCAAGTTCAATTTTCTTGGCGTTAATTTTTCTTTTCAAATAATAAGCCACAAGTTCTTCATCAGTGGGATGAAATCTAAAACCAGGTGGCAATGAAACAGGTGCCATATATATATATATATATATATATATATTTTTACTCCTAATTTGGACCTTCTCTCTTCAACTTTTACTGTTTTCCTAATTTAGCAATACAGAGCAACATATCGAAGAGGAAAGATCCAAAGAAGAAGAGGGTTCTATTTGAGAACTCAACAGTTAGAGAAGAAGGATGAGGAAGTTGAAGGAATTGGATGGGGGGTTTTTATGATAAGAAGACAAAAAGAAGCAAGTCCAAAAAGCAAATAGGGTGGCTGCCACCCCCACCTTTAGCTACTTTTGCCTTTAAATTGTTTTTTCACATCAAATGATAGCTTTACTTATCTTTCTTCTCAAGCTCAAACAACAAAAACTTCTTTCTATTTATGATTTTTCATTCGCTCTCTAATATATTTTGAGCATGTTGGGTATTGTTAATGTAAAATTTACGTTTTTTTATTAAAGATAACTTCATATGAAAATTCAAATTTAAATTTTTAATTAAGAATTAAAAAATATTTATCACTTCATCGTAATCACCAATAAATGACTAATTCTCGTTTGTTTCTCACACACTATCTAAATCTTTCTTGACTAATTCGTGTCTCTTTCTCACAAACTATCTAAATCTTTCTCACAAATCACAATAACACATAAAATCATTATATATATAGAGAGAGATCCAGATTAATTTAGTCAGTAATTTTAGAAGGTAACCTTTTTTGGGATGCATATTGTCTATATATACATATGTAAGTTGACATATATTAGTTTCAGTATTTGTTACTATTAAATTTCATTTAATATGTATTTGTTAATAAAGAATTTATTAATTACTTGAACAATGTATAAATTAAAGAGGTGTATTTAAGGTAACATGTTAGTTTTTGCTCACAAAGTCTTTGACTTTTAACAATTTCTTACAAATAAAGTTCATCTCCAAACATAACTAATTAATATCTTGTACAAACTTTTCTTTCTTTCAACTTCAAATTTTCAGTTTTGTTTCAACCAAAACCTCGTCCGGCGCTACTAATTCTAGTTGTTTGTTTACTTTTTTTTTTAATAATAATAAAAAAAAGATATGATTCCACTCTGCCATAGTGAGTAGCGTATTCTTATACAATCGCAGTGACGATATTCTATGCTTCAAATTTGTCCATTCGATGTTTGGCAAGTGGAGATACGTAGCCATAGAATAATGGTAAATTAGCAACGTATAGGGGGGTAGTAGCTAGGGGGTATTTGTGTAACTGCAAGAAAGACAATTCTTCTTTCTTTTGGTTAAATAACTGAAGAAGAAGAAGAAGAAAGAGAAACTGTATTGGCGGCTTTCGTAACTGCCACCAATCTGCTAAGAATGTTCCTTTCACATGCCTATTCTCCTCTCCTTTCCTCGCCCATCTACCGACAATTCATCCTATATCTTTTCTAATCTTGATGTATTACTAATATAATACATAGTTTTTATCTATATAATTTGTTTCGGATTGAAATAGAACTGTAATCTTCTTTGAAGATCAGAATATAGCATAAGATATATACAAGTACTAGTTATGTTGAGTGAGAATTTAGTGATTTTACTGAATATTTTCAAATGTATTTTTTTTTTTATTTTAACTAGGCATAACAAAGTTTGAAATTTATTTCTTTGGAGAAACTCCTTTGTGTATATGAATGTAATTTATTATATACAACTACGAAATAAAAGACAGATTTGTGCACTCAATGACTAATCCAAGATTTAGGGATTGAGGATATTGAGAAGGTTCAAACACATTCAAAGTTATAAAATTTTATCTGAAAATCAAAGGGTTCCATTATCTTGTTAGTTTTATGGGTACTTTTTTATTTTATTTTGTACTGTTTTTATATAAATTATATATTTTTTACGTTATGCTTAATAAGTGCCAAAGCATCATATTTTTAAACCTAAATTCACCCGCATGCACTAAAATATTTATTATTAAACTATAAAACTATAAATTATTACCTTGCATATCTATAAAACTATAAATTATTTTAGTTACCTCTTAATGACATCACTTTATTATATGTAATGGGCGAGTAACATTAAAGTAAAGGTAGGGATGTCGTGATGGGACCTACTTTTGCCACGTGAATGAAAAGTTCCAACGTGGCAAGGGGTGAGGTGGGGGCAAGGATCACTTGTTGCAGTCTATTGTCGTTGTCATCAAAATTCTCTCTTCTCTACTGCTTTTCCTTTTCATCAATCTTCCTTTTGTGCTTTTCCCCTTTTTGGAGGTTTTATATCTTCCTTCTTCTTCTACTATTATTATGTATACAGTATTCTATTGTATCTTCTCTAATATTGTTCTTCTTATTGATTCTACTATTTTTATTTTTTTTTGAAATTTTTTTCTAGCTAGCAAAAGGAAAAAGGCGGAAGGAATTATAATGTGTATGGAGAATTAAATCCTCACCAACAAAATGAATATTTAGATATTTATAATTAATTGAGAAATGACCTTAAAATTGACCCGTCTTGATTTTACCTCTTATAAATAAAATTTTCTAATAAAATTAACTTGTATAAGAGATGATTTTGATTTTTTGGCCCTACTTAGCAAATCTTGCCCATAAAACATATGTTCAATACATCAAGATATTGAACTTCCCCAATCGTCATAAACGTCTGTCTTACAAGCAAAAGTTAGAACGTTTGCCTTATAAACAAGAGATCTAATTTGAATTTTTATCCATAAAATAGAACTTCTAGTCAATTTGCAGTTTTGATTGTATTAAAATCTTGGCCTTATGGGCAAGCAGTGCCAAACCAAACCAAGTTTTTTTTCTCATGGAAGACAAAAATTCAAAATTGACCGCTTAAAAAATACAAACATAATTTCCATCACTAAGATTGATCTGCATGTGTTTGTACAATAAGTTTTCCGGCCTCTTTGCCTTTCTTTCAACTAATAATTACCTTATTGGATATTGGTAGAAATTAATGCACGTTCATTTCTTCTCCAATCAAACAGTATTTAGAAAATACTAAGTTATAAATTATAATGTGTAAGAAAAATTTGTTATTCATACCACAAACGATCTAGCTAGCTAGTAGATTAGTCTGAATGCAATATAACATTCTTTAAAACTCAAAAAAAAAAAAAAAGAAATCGTTCCCTCCTCATGCATTTAGACCTCATTCAATATAATATCAAAAAGAAAACATAGTTTATTTTATATCTCATTGTTCACACTCATTTTTTTTATAGCCAAATTAATTATTTAATTCAACATTAATCATTAGCATTTGAACTTTGTTAAATTGGAAACCCTCTAGAAAAAGAGGGACATAAAAGGGTTCTAACTTGTAACGAGGAAAGTAGTTTGAACATGCATTCAAAATGACGTAATCATAAAATTAATCAAAAATATTAAATTACATAAACAATTGCCACCTTTAATCTTTTTTTTTTCCTTCCACTTAATTAAAGCACAAAACGAACGTCACATGAATCGACAGCCCAAAAGAAGAGAAAAGAAAAAATAAAAAAAATTGTTGAGATTATTTTATTATAATAATCTGAAGGCACAAAAGCAATCACTTGTTTCCTTGTAATAATCAAAGTATTTCGTATTTTTGTTATTAAATTAATCTTCACGACCATAACAAAATTAAAGTCGTGTTAATTAAGAATTAAATAAGGAGGTTTAATTTAATATTCCCATGCATTAAGGCTTGTTCTAGGTATATTGCTTTATCCAACTCATCATCCTAAGATCTTCCATCATTAGCAACAGAATTTTATTGACTGAGGATTAATAATCATGCTATGATAAAGTTAAAGTCCGAAAATTTTTATAGTAACCATATTGGATAAGATTTTTTCCTATAGAAGAAAACAAAAAACGTCAAAGTTTGACTAGATTTGCATTGGAACATGAAAAAGAGGAAAAGAAAATTTTGGGTTAGTTGATTAATTTTACATAAAAAGTAGTATTATCGTTGAATAAAAATGTTTTTAAAATGAAGAACTACATTTTCTGTGTGGGTTTCCAAATCTACCTTTTACATTTTTACTATTGGAGAACATGTAGTTTTACTCTCCTATTATTGCAGTTCAAATTTTGATCCTTTGACCAGATCGTAGTATAAGTACTCAGCGTCTGCTTTATTCTTTGTTATATCTTTCTTCTTAATTTGGAAAATTAATTGCTAAGTACATGTCCATTGATTAATTGTTGGATGGATTAATAACACTAGACTTATTTAAAGCTTGTAATTTAATTTGTCAAGCGAATATACAAGTTTAAGGATCAAGACAATAAATAATACTAAATTTTTAATTGAGGTGATGTATGTTTTTCTGATAGTATATAAGGATGCTTAAAGATCTTGCCTTTTTAATTATTCAAAACTGTCATATTTGTTCCTTTTACATCTAGAGAGAATGGAGGGTTTGTTTTCATGTAGCTTTTATTTCAATTCATAATCATTAGGTCTTTTTTGTGATTAATTTGTCTTGCCATTTGCGAGGAACAAGAAGAATTCAAATAGGGAAGAGAAAGGAACAATCATTATTCGTTAGTGAAGACAGTAAAAATAGTATTAGTTATCGAGTTCGGATCAAGTGCATGCTGTAGAATCCTGCAAAACAAAGTACCATATTCATGAAAATTTTACTTTACTTAACATTATAATAACATGTTTCAATAATCTTATGTGATTATGCAAAATCCTGTATTAAACCACTTGAAATTCACGTGTAACACACATGTTCGAAAACTGGTATATATATAAAATTATGAATCTCAGATACACTTGTATATGAAAATCAGATACACTGATACACAAAATTATGAAGCTTAGATGTGCAGATGCACTAAATTATGAAACTCATAAACATAGATACAAGAAATTATAAATCTCAAATACACAAAATACTTAAAATTATGGAACTCAAATACACAAGAACTATGTGTCGCACCTCGATTAAAATAGTATAATCTGTAATATTGAAAGTAGTGGTAAGAGGAGTAATTAACTCCTAGACTAATAAATTCTTATATAGTTTATTCTAAATAAATTGAGTTAACTAATAAATAGATAAGTCAATAATCAAACCAAAATTAAGCAAATCATGATGGCTAGTTTTGTCACTTCTAATTAGATCAGTAAACTTGTCTTGGATCTTCCGCAAACCCCCTCAAATAAACTAAATTAGTATCTTTTAAAATGTAATTTTAGGAGGTTAGCAACTTACATAATTTGATCTTTCTACCCTGCTTCGAATTTCATTTAAACGTTTTTTTTTTCCACATATTATATTTATCTATATAACTTTGACTATTAGTTGACACTTAATCAAAATATGAAAACTAAGAAATATCAACATTTCGTTAAACCATGCAAATAGTAACATAAAGTATTATCATATATCATCAAACTGATTCCAAACAAAACTATCGTTCTAGTCAATCAATCAAAGTATCCTGACACATCTACTCAAATGCATCCTAATGGTTGTCACAGGGATTAAGGCTGGGCATCCGGATCGAGCGTCCCGGTACCTTCCCGGTCCGGTACAAAAAAATTTTTAAAAAAAATTATTTAAATTGGTCCAACGTTAAAAAACTGCTATATAGCCGTTTT
>JBDJHY010995827.1:0-14414 GCA_039654485.1 Withania somnifera
CCACATCGTGCGGTTTTGGATTATTATGCCGAGACTGTTACCCTAACATTGCTATTTTTATCGCTAGTAGTATGGCCGGGCACTAGTAGCCATGCACTGACAGGTTTTATTTTATGCCTTCAGGCTAGGAGACTAGTAGGGAGGGGGTGTTTCTCATATTTATCCTATGTTCGTGATATATAGGTTGATACCCCTATCCCTGAGTCAATCCCTATTGTATCTGAGTTCCTTGATTTATTTTCGACCGTGCTACTAGGTCTACCACCAGAGCATGATATTGATTTTTCCATTTCTATTTCTCCTTATCGTATGGATCCTGTGGAGTTAAGGGAGCTGAAGATTCAGCTTCAGGATCTATTAGATAAAGGTTTTATTCGTTCCAATTTGTCACCTTGGGGGTGCACCAGTTCTTTTTATGAAAAAGAAAAGATGGTACGATGAGAATGTGTATTGACTACTAGTAGTTGAATAAAGTTACTGTGAGAAATAAATATCCTATGCCGAGGATGGATGACCTATTTGATCAGCTTTAGGGAGCAGCAGTGTTCTCTAAAATTGATTTGAGGTCTGGTTATCATCAGTTGCGCTCGCACAAAGGATATTCCTATGATAGCTTTTAGGACCCGCTACAGTCACTATGAATTTTTTGGTTATGTCTTTGGGCTGACTAATGCCCCAGCAACATTCATGTATTTGAAGCATAAGGTGCTTAAGACCTACTTGGACTCATTTGTGATTGTGTTGATAGATGATATATTGGTCTATTCATAGCATGAGTCGGATCATGAGCAGCACTTGAGATTGATTCTCTAGACACTGAGAGAACATAAGTTGTATGCTAAGTTCTCAAAGTGTGAGTTTTAGTTAGAGTCCGTTGCATTTTTGGGACATGTAGTGTCGAAGGCTAGAATTAAAGTTGATCTAGCGAAGATCCAGGTAGTAAGAGATTGGCCAAGACCGATTACTGTTTTTGATATTCGCAGTTTTGTGGGTTTGGCCGGATACTATTGGTGTTTTGTCGAGGGGTTCTCTTTTATTACAACACCTTTGACTAAGTTAACAAGGAAAGATGTTGCCATTCAATGGTCTGAGGATTGTGATTTGAGCTTTGCTAAGCTCAAGGACTTATTGAACTGTTGCGCCAGTTTTGACACTGCTAGTGGAGGGTCAGGGATTCTCCGTGTATTGTGATGCTTCTGCTATCAGTTTGGGATGTGTTTTGATACAGAAGGGTCAAGTTATTGCATATGCTTCGAGGCAGCTAAAGGTGCATGAGCGTAACTACCCTACTTATGACTTAGAGTTGGCAGCGGTAGTGTTTGCACTTAAGATTTGGAGGCATTATTTGTATGGGGTTGATTGTGCTATCTTCACTGACCATCGCAGTCTTTAGTATATTATAAGTCAAAGGGAGTTGAATTCCAGGTAGCAGAGGTGGATTTAACTAATGAAAAACTGTGACATTTCCATTCGATATCACTCAAGAAAGGAAAACGTAGTGTAGATGCCTAGTTGTGACAATGTCCCACGCATGGGTTGGGAGATAAGAAGGAGGCATTCTACAAAGCTTTTAATGCACCTTCAAAATTAGCTATAGATGGAACTAATAGAGTGTCCTATATGATGAGAATGTATGAAAAAATATCACAGGAGCTTGGTACAATAACGAGGAGCAATAGTGGTTAGCACACTAGGGAATCAAAAGTGTCGGGTGGTGTAAGGATTGATACTATATCAGCAGAGCAGTGTCGAAGAGAGGAGGAACATGGCCTGGATATGGTAGACATGAAAACACAAATAGACTTAATATCTAATACTTAATATCTAAAAAGTTGTTATGTGGAGGACATGAGAAGTTAAAAGTTGTCGCTTTCTATCATAAAGAGACGTACAAAGGTAATGACTCAGACTCCGAGGAGGAGGCTAAGTATATGCATAACCGAGGGGTCCTAGTCGAATAAGGAACTCATGTTCAGAACTTTAATAAGGACTACTTTAAAGATAGGCAAGATTACCTGACGGGGAGTAGAACAACTGGAGGAATAAAGACCCATACAATAAGAGAAGGAATGGATTGTATGTGCTGCCCGGTAATTGAGATAAAGAGGTAGGAACTTCTAAGATGGAGGAGAGGCTGGGAAAAGTACTGTAGTAGGTAAAATCCTATGACGATTGTCTACAGTCAATTAATATGAAGATCTTGAATATCGATCAGATGGTCGAATCTCATTTTACCTCGATAAAACAACTCAAATTTCAGATGGGAAAATTATCTGCATCATTAAACTAGTGGAAAACCGGAACATTATACAATGATATAATCTATATTCATAATAATGACAAAATCTGAGTAGATTTGGATAGACTCATCGTGTCACGATGTTAAATCAAGTGCTAATGGGAGGAAACCCAATATATTTTTTATTTTATTTTAATCATATTTGATGTTATTTATTTATACATCGTGTATACAGGGGTACTAGAGTAATATGGGTGCCAATGCGCAGTTCTATGGAGCATAACTGGATGTTAATTTGAATAGATGGAAGAATGGGAGAATCATCCAAGGTTGAATGAAACTTCCAAGATTATCGTCCAAATGAAACCTCACCAAATAAAATGGGTCCACAGAAGTAACTTTTGGACGAGTCGCCTAAAATTTCATTCCAGGTAAATTTCATTTAAAATTGGGTAGCCTTTTTTTATAAAAATCCGACCATACCCATTTTTTTATAAACATAAATACCCACGATTCCTGTATTCAAATTCCTTTTTTTTAAAACTCTCACGTAAAGAACTGATCGTGCTTCTCCCTCTTCCTCTTACCACTCACCCACTCAACTCTCCACTTTCCTCCATCACCAAATCCTACTACAAATACCCAATTTATTTATATAATCTTCATCACCTTCAGCTCTAAGTATTTTAACAAACCCTAGCATTTAGGCAAGAAATAAGTTGTTCAATAATACTGGTAAGTATCATGTTTAAATTTCTATGTCTATTTGTGTCGATGTTTGATCTTGCACCATTGTTGATTGGGGAAGTCTAAGTAGCCCTAAGACTAGTAATCTCAATATCACCAAAATTAGCCATTCAACTAGTTGGGGTTTTATTAGATTGGGTCTTGTTTAGACAGTTAAATTTTAAATGTGAGGTGTAGTAATGCCATGAACAACATTAAAACTTTCATAAATGTGAAATTGTTGTCGAAACTACTGATATAGAACTAGGGAGTACATAGGCAAAGCCCTGGACGAACCTTCTCCCTTGAGTTGAATCTCCTAGGCCTATCGTCTAAGCAGAAATAAACTATTTTAGATTGTTGTGTTTCAGGTAAAATAGATGACACATTAGACGAGCCATCTACACTAAGATGATCATCCAAGTTTCTGTCTGTCATACAAAAATGGACTATACGAACCATATATCCCTGGACGAATGTCCCAAAACCGTTATTTGTTTAATGATAAACTTGCTAAAAATAAACAAAAGAGTGCATGAACCGTTTCTTGTAAGGAGAAACATCTAACCTTTCCGTCTAAGAATGTTTCTTCTAATTAGACTGGCTTATTCTATATTGATGATTTGTGTGCTAATGTTCAATTTCTCACTAGGTATAAATAGATACTAAAGTTCCCCAACATTGAGGTAATGCAATGCAGTAGTATAACCCGAGGGCTATAGGATGAGCAAGGTAGACCAAAATAATGCATTACTAGGCAACAAACATGGAAAGCCCAACCACCTGCTGAGCCATAACGACATATGTCAACTCCAAGTTCCTTGTCTGATGAGGAATCAAGTGATGAATCAAGGGATTCATTCGGGATAGAGAGTAACAGTAGCAACAGTAGTGTGGAAAGCCCATACTGAAGCTTTCTTCAGCCCCAGATGCACATCTACAGCAGGACATTTATTAGGTCATCAAGACCTAAAATACTAATTTTTGAGATGAGTGCTGGTGGACTTTGCTAGGTTTTGATAAGATTTTTGCTGAGGGGCTGACTGCCAATATAAAGAGTTAGTTCAAAAGAAGATTACCAAAGAAGTCAGGAGCGTAACCATGCACTTGCCAGATTATCAGAGATTGAGCGAGTATTTCAAGACTATTAATTAAGTTGGATAAATAACCCTCCTGGTCATTATTACCGAACTATAGTTCATGAATTCTACACAAACTACACGACTCACCTAGTGCGTATGACTGGCAAAGGCCATAAACCATATAAGATGTGTGTGTTGAGTTTCATCATGGTGCGGTGAATGAAGTTCGATATTTTTGAAAAAATAATCAATAGAGTGTTGTTTGGCCCTGATTATATGGCTTTAGAAGAACACCCTGACTATGTGTATAGGTATGCACACCCGAAATTCAATGACAGTGGTTCTCCTAGATGCTAATAGATCTAGAGCCATCGTGGTTGAAAAAACCATGCTTGCTAATCTAGACTGGGTTACTGAGTTTCATAGCAAAGTTTTTGTGGGCGGTGGCACGAATGAGAATTCAACCAACACGAGCTGACAAGTTCACAAAAGAAGATATTGTCCTAGTTTTTTGTCTTATTTTAGAGTAAAATATGAACTTTGGAAGGATGATTTCCAAAAGATGCGGATGTGTGCTTTGCATGAAGGTACTGTCTATCCTTATCCTTGTTTAATCACTGAACTATACCATCAAGAAAAGGTGTCAATTATCCCCAAGATTGATATGGGCACTGATGCCCTCAAAATATATGACATCGAAAGGTTGAAAGATCTTTCAAAAGATGAAATAAAAAGGGAAAGGAGTGGAGATACTTTCACTTCTTAAACAGTTTCGAAAAACCCAGTGGGCATAGACCTAACTGATGCAACTAACAGGCCTTCTGTACACCTGGAGTAGAGTAAGTTTAAATCACAGGGCCTAACATCCAGCCATCTTGATGAACTCCCTTCACCTTCTCTTTATGATTTCACCCCGATGAATTTTACAAAATTAGTTAGGAGGGTAAAGAGAAATTAAAGGTAGTTGGAGGTTTTGTCTGTTGAGGTCAAGAAACATATGAACCGAAATATCAAAATGGAACTTGAGACATGTGATACAATACAGGATCACATAGACAACATGGAATAAAAATTAAATGGAAGTCTCTGCCTTATGAGCCTAACTGAATAGGCTAGATTCCATTTTGAGATAGAGAAGTTGAGGGAAGATATAACTTTATTACAGCAGGGCCACCAACCAAGTGATCCAATGGTTAGTGGATCCAAATGAGTCTGACGAGGATGGTCGTATTTTGATAGATAAAATATAGTCCAAGGACAAGGCTTTAATAGCTAGGGGAGATGAAGCTGAGGACTCCGGAAAGAAGAAGAAGAAGAAGTGCAAGAGGAGCAACAGATATGAGGATCAAGATTTGGAAGAGGCCCTATGTGCATCTAGGGAGACATATATGTTCGACAAGGATAGGAGGAGAGCATGATCTATGGGTATATCTTCTAATAAATTGCTAGCTAAGTCTGAGCATATAGGCAGGGCACCTACGGGTCTGAGCATATAGGCAGGGCACCTACGGTAGCTGAGGAGTACACTAGAGCGACAAGTACAACCGTAAAACATCTAGCTCAGGATGGTCCTGAGGCATATGGTACAACATATGTTGTTTGTATGGTACACATCCGTGGTCCACCTAATATTTTATTTGTATATGCAAGGGACAACACAATGTTTTGTGTAGGAGAGGGTAGTACGAATTTTGTGTTTTTTAATGTTATTTTTTTTATTTTAGTTATTATGTCTTTATTTCTATTTTGATTCGTCTAGGTGGTTTTGTTGCCATGTTCTTTTCCCTCGGACATTCTGTTTAGGAGAACTGACATGTTTAGGAGGTAGTTTATGTTTTGATGTATTGTATTAAATATTGATACTCGTGTAAATAAAATATTTCAGTATCAAGAGTTCATTAGGTTATGCTAAGTGTTAGATGTATTACATTATAAGATATATAGGATGAGTGATGCTGATTGTAATTGTAGAACTTGAATTATCTTATAACAATTTTATTTTGATATGAGTTGTCCACTTGCAAAGTGTGGGTGAGTAAAACTATTCTAATTATTTTTGTATGCAATATCTCAAGCTTTCCTGATTCAATTTGAGCTAATTAAAAAGTAGGTTGCTTTGATAATGATACTAGATATTCTTTGATAAGTCACTAAGCCTAAAAAGAGTCTCCAAATAATGTTGAGTTTCCAAGTTGATCCTGATAACTATCCTTCCTAAACCAGTCATAGATTGATCCCCAAATATAAGAAGTTGTTGTTGTGGCCCCGATTCTCTTTTGGATATTGTGTAGCTTAACTTAGGCATTGTAACCTAGTTTGAGGGTTGCTATGTAGAAAACATTATGAAATAATGCGTGGTAACATTCTGTATTGGCCCTAGTCCGGTAGTGAATAATGTGTCATCAACCTAAGTTAAAAATTAGGTTGAGGGTGGCTACCACGAAGCCTTCTGGTAAAAAAATAAATATATATCAATATACATGTGGTTGTGTGTATAGAATATAACCTAAAGGGGAGGAGGCCAAATGGACATAAATAAATGCTTTGAGGCTAAAGAAAGAAAAAAAAAAGAAAAGAGAAAGAGAAAAAAAGATTGAAAAAGGGCTAACGAAGAAGAGCAAATGGGGGAGGGGGTAACAGAATAAGCTGAGTCAGTCGCTAAGTTCCAAAATGATGCCATACCAGCACTTAAACCTTCATTTCAAGCCAAACACAGTCTTGTTTTGATTCTTGTTAACTTGCTGAAATTGAGTTATAATTAATAAGGGTAAGCCTATGGCTATTGTATGCATAGTTAGATTTCTTTCTAAGAGGGAGATGATACTTTCCCAGTCCAATGGTAAATTAATCTTTGTAAGTATGCTGGACTTGTTTGTTGTGAGAGCAAGAAGGTTCTTAAGTCAATTGTGAATATGTTACTGTAGTGATTTTAGGGGACACAAGCCTTGCAAGAGGTGTTTCAGTGCTCTGCTCAAAAGTTATAGTTAGTAGGAAAAAAATAGTTAGCATAAGTGACGTGATGCCTAATGATTTATTGTCGAGTTGAATTTTGTGCTGGGGATATTTTAAGTCTCTAACGTTTGTGTTTTATTATTTCTTGAGGAAAAGAAAATGTTCTAGGTTGAGGGTGTTGATGTGACTATATTTTACGTCACATATAGCACTTAAAACTATAAAAATATTCATGTTCTTGAGTAATTTTTGTGTGATTTGATGTGTTTGTTGTGTATTTTCAGGGTAAAGTTAATATTCAGAAATTTGGAACAATTGTAGGAAAAATTAGATTTTTGAAGGTATTTTGGGCGTTTTGTCTAATCCTGGACGGTTCGCCCAAGATGTGTCATCCAGGGGAAAGTCCACTATTTAAGAGGATAAAAATAGGTGAATGATTAGGTGGTTTGCTAACCTCAAACGATTCACCCAATTGGGTTTCGTCCAAGCTAAAGTAAATTGCTTAAGAGAAGGAAATAGATGAAAAATGGGATGGCGCATCTGAAGCTAGATTGTTCGTCTAATGAGTTCTGCCCAAATGGAATCCAATTGTTTGAAGAATAAAATAGATAGAAGATCAAGAGTCTCGTCTGAGATCAGGCGACTCGCCTGATGTTCCGCACAAATTTGAGCAATAATTAATTCCAAGTTGTGGATATTACACTTGTTCCCATGTACTATAAATTACTGTATTAGGTTATTTTGAAATAATTCTTAATCATTATTTTTTACACAACTTGTTTGACCTATTTGAGACCATCGTTGTTTCACTATTCCCATCCACAAGAACATAAGTGTGAGATTTTGTGATCTGTGATTATTAATTACAATCATTTTGAAGATTGTTTTCAGGGTATGAAAACTATTACATTTTCTTATTATTGTTATGTTTTAACAATCATAAGTAGCTAACTACAAATATAGGGTTGTAGGATCCATGGGTGAAACAAAATTAGGGTTGTTATTATATTATGGTCATTGCATCTAACTAATTGTATGAACACACAGTCTCTACAATTTAATGGATTTTTTGTGGTTGCAAATACTAGAACATGCCTAGGTTTAACTAGTACTAACCCTGGGGTTAAAACTAGGATATGAGATTATGTTAAGAAGTTCGGGGCGTTAACCCTCGTCTATTGATTATTGAGGTACTAAAGGTAATCATATTAAGTTATTATGAGGGAGACCGTGCAATCTTTTGCAGACCGACCTAGGTTTAAAAGAGATTTATTTATTATTATAGGTTGAAAAACTCATAGATAACTAGCACTGTTACTATAAATAACTCTGCACTCGGGAAAGATTGCAAGACCATTAATGTTTATAATTTGTAGTTTTGTTAGAACCCTGGTGAACATAATCTTGGGTTTCCTCATCACTTGAATTTATTTTATAACTTACATCGATTGATATTGACATTCAATTGTCAAGAACACTTTTTACAAATTAATCCCCCTATTTAACTTTATGTCTTTCAAAAATAACAACTAAGTTACTAAATATTGGTAGTAGGCCTAAACGAGATACCATATTCCCTGTGGGATCGACCCCAACCTAGTTGATTTTTATATTTGGCCAATGACTATTTATACTTCATTAGGAGGTGTAATTTGAGTGTTATCAATACCTCAAGAATACCCCTCATGTCAACCTCCAGCACACATCGTCGTATCATCTTGTATTCACAGATCCAAAAAAAGAAAGGCTTATCCCAAAAGTACCTACCGGATTCATGGAGGAACTTTCTTTTCTTCTTGCATAAGGGAATATTCCTTTAGGCGTGATGTTGTTGACCATAAATTTCACAAAGACTGTATACCACGTAGCCATGTTTGCTTAATCGCCATTACCTTTTCATAAGGGAATGCATTCTTAATTTATGCATCAACTATCTCTCTTCCATCTACCTTCAATCTTGAGAGATGATCAACCACTTTGTTCACACATCCATTACTGTCTTTTACCTCAAAACTGAATTCTTGTAGCAGAAATATTCAACGTAATATCCATGGTTTTGCATCTTTTTTGTCCATTAGATATCTCAAGGAGGCATGGTCAGTATGCACCACCGTTTTGGTGCCAAGAAGGTAAGATTTGAACTTCTCACAAGAATAGACTACCGTAAGTATGTCTTCTCAGTAATAGTGCAATTATTATGTGCCCTATTCAATGCTTTACTGGTATAATAAATTTGATGAAAAATCATATCCCTTTTCTGCCAAAGCACAACACCAAGTGCCTGACCACTAGCATCCTACATCAGCTCAAATGGATCTTCCTAATTTGGACCAATGATAGCTAGTGGTGTTATCAATTTTTTTATAGCACTTCAAAGGCCTGGAGACACACCTTATCAAATAAAAAGTTCATCTCTTTCTCAAGAAGTTTGAATAGATGACTAGCAATTTTTGAAAAGTCCTGAATAAACCTTCTGTAGGAACCTATATGGCCCAAAAAACTTCTCACACCCTTGATAGAGATCGGGGGTGGTAGCTTTTCAGTCACCTCAACCTTCAATTTATCTATCTCAATACCCTTCTCTGAAACTTTGTGACTTAGGAAAATACCCTTTCTTACCATTAAATGGAATTTCTCCCAGTTAAGAACCAGGTTAACTCAATTCATGTTGGCAGTGTCATGCTCATATTAGTTAGGCAGTCATTGAATGTGTCACCTACCATAGAAAGTCAATCATGAATATCTCAAGAGTCTCTTCCACCATATTGGAGAAGATAGACATCATGCACCTTTGGAATGTGGATGGAGCATTGCACACTCCAAAGGGAATATGTTTGAAAACAAATGTACCATAAGGGCACATAAATGTGGTCTTATCCTGATCCTCTGGAGTCATGACAATTTGGTTGTATCCATATTAACCGTCTAAGGAGCAAGATCAGCCCCATCCTTTAAGACGATCAAGCATCTAATCCATAAACGACATTGGAAAGTTTTCTTTCAAAGTAAAAACGTTTAGCTTCCTGTATTCTATGCATATACTCCAACCTGTTACTGGTCGCAATGAGATTAACTCATTTTTTTCATTTGTCACCATTGTCATGCCCCCTTTTTTATACACACTGTTACGAACTTACCCATCTGCTATTTGCAATTAGATAGCAACTCAATCTTCCAACCACTTAATAATTTCTATCTGGACAACTTCTTTCATAGGTTGGTTTAGTCTTCTTTGATTCTTTCGGATAGGAATACTATCAGCCTCTAGCTCTATATGATGCAAGAAAATACCTGGTAGGATACCAATAATATCTGCGATAGTCCATCCGATGGATTTTCTAAACTCTCTCTGTACTAACGATGTAACCTAGTGGTCTACAAGATGTACAGAAATAATGACTGGAAAAGTATTGTTGACTCCTAAGAATGAATATTATAGGTGACCTGGGAGTGCTTTGAGTTCCAATACTGGGGTTCTTAACTGATGGTCTTGCTTGTGGCATCAACATATTCTGTACGTCTAAGTCAAGCTTTCTCTGCTCATATGAATAAGACCCAAATCCCATCAATGCATTTACAGTTTCGTCATACACATCCATGCCCTAACCATAAAAGTTCATCACCACCACTTCTAATGGCTCAATAAATAACTTCACATCAATTTGCGGCTCTCTTGCATCATCCCATTCAACCTCAATAACATATACTACATTCATATCCCGTGGTTGCTTCATGGATTTACAAATTTTGAGTGTTACATCCTCATTATTTAGTTAAAGCTTCATCTCACCTCTTTTGACATGTACTAAAGCTCTTCCAGTTGCCAAGAATGGTCAACCCAAAATGATGGGCACTTCAAAGTTAATATCACAGTCTAGAATAACAAAGTTGGTAGGAAAGATGAGGTTGTCCACTTTCACAAGTACAACAAATAATATTCCAACTGGTCGCTTGACTAATTTGTCATCCATTAAAAGTCACATTTCGTCAGTTTGGGGGGATCCTAGACCCAACTATTTGTTGATTTATATTGGCACCTAAATCTAAAATTTCTTGAGCAAAATAAAATGTTCCAATAGTGTATGAAATTTTGAATACTCCCGGATCTTCTTTGTTT
This sequence comes from Withania somnifera, assembly GCA_039654485.1. NCBI lineage: Eukaryota > Viridiplantae > Streptophyta > Magnoliopsida > Solanales > Solanaceae > Withania > Withania somnifera. The sequence continues at coordinate 11,117 of JBDJHY010995827.1, forward strand.
TGCACCAAGTATCTAGACGAGCCCCACAATGATGAATATTATCTTAATGCTCAAAACTGTTTGTTCTTTTTTTTTTACCAGGTCTTTCAAAAACTTAGCGTATCCTAGAATTTGTTCAAGTGCCTCAACCCGTGGAGCGTTCATGGATAGTTATTTCAACATAGTCATAAATTTCTAAATTGACCATCCTCAGCTTTGTTCTTTATTCTTTGAGGTAAAGGGGTTGGGTGGCCTTAGCATCTCGGTCACCTGGTTTGGTTCCTCGTTACTCAATTTAATCACAGGTTTACTCCTCTCTTGAAGTTCCTCCTTATTCATATCAACGATATTTTCTTTGATGGTTGAACTCTCAGTTGCCTTAGTATTTTCTATAGCCGACTTCAGATCAGACATTGCCTTGCCATTTCTTGTAGTAGAGCCATGTAATGGCCACCTTTCTTTGAAGTGTATGTTGTGTCATTGGCTTGTTGCTGGTTCAGAGAGGCAGATCTGCCCCATCTGGAATTCCAGTTGTTTAATAGACTTGGAATGTGATTCGACCATCTGATCAATATTAGACGTCCTCCTATTTATTGCCGTCAAGCTTTCACTAGATGATTCTACCTTATGGAGCACTTTAGCCAGCATCTCTTCCATCTTTGAATACCAGCCTCTCCCTCATGATGCCCTGGTAGGGAATATGCACCACTCTTCTTTTAATTATATGCGTCTTTATTCCTCCAATTGTTCTGTTCCTTAATACGATAATCTCCTCGTTCATAGAAGTATTCTCTATTAGCATTTCAACCTTGGGTTCCCTGCTAAAAGCCAGTCTGAATCTGCAAATACCTTACTTTCTCCTCAGAGTCCAACTCACTACCTTCCATACCTCCCTTTTCCATAGGTAGCAAAAACTTTCACCTTTTCATAGCCTCCACCTAATAATTACTTAGACATTAAGTCTATTTGTGTTTTTAGGTGAACCATACCCAACTCTCGCTCCTCTTCCCTTCGGTATTGCTTTGCTAACACAGTATTATTCTTTGCACCACCAGACACCTCTAACTCCCTCATATTCTAGCCTCGATTATTTTTTTTCACTTTATCAAGATCATGCTAAACTTGGGTATAAGTTCTCAACATATGAGATCCTCCATTTATACCTTATGAAGCCAACTTTGAAGGTGCATTCAGATCTCAGTGGAATGTCTCCTTCAAATAATGTTCTCCTAATCCATGTGTAGGACACTTATTCATCTTCTTATTAAATATCAACCAAACTTTATGCAATGCCTCATCAATTTTCTGCCTAAAGTTAGTAGTTTCATCCCTCATCACTAGCATCTTGGAGGGAGGAAATAACCTTTCTAGGAAAGCTTCTTTCATCTCTCCCCAATTAGATACAGAGTCAAAAGGCAATTTATCTAAAAGCATTTCGGCCTCTCCACATAATGACAATCAAAATAGCCTCAAACGAATGGCGTTCTGACTTACTCTCGGTAATTTCTAAGATTTGCAAATGGCGGTGAAGTTCTTTAAGTAGAGGTTGGGGTATTCGCCTGCTACGCTTCTGAATAACACTTTTCATGGTTAAAAGCTTGATCATGGTGCTGGTGATGTTGACTGCCCGGTGATAGAGGAAGTAAAATGATTATTCCTATTGCACTGACTCCATCAAGGTTTGCATCATCATTATCATAATACACCTCGTGGTTCGTCATAGGTTATCGTCTAGGAGGTGCATGTCATGACCCGATTTTGCAGATCATGTTGACACCTACTATACCACCAGTGGGAGAACTAAACCCCCTAGTCCGTAGCCAAAGCGGAGGACTACTACATTAATTGTGGAAGAATATCAAAAGTCATATGAAGATAGTAAAGTTTGCGGAATTAATTAGGAACAGAATAACCACCCAAAATCAGTATCAGTGTCAAATGAACTGCTAAGTACAGAATCATAAAAACTAAAATAAATATAGTCTAAAAATGTCTCTGAAATACAATGGAGATCAACAAAGCATAACTCTGAAGAGAAACAGGATCAAGTTGGACGTCAAGATCACCCTGAATCTCCTAGGTGAATATAATCTGAACGAACAGCGATCTGTGTATCACGAATGGGAACTTATACTCGAATCTGCATAAGTGCAAGTGTAGTATAAGTACAAGTTATTGAAGCAACTCGTACTCAGTAGGCTTCGAGGTCCCATTGAGCATATAACAGTAATAAAAGCAGTAAATAACAGAGTACAAGAAGAACATTCACAACACCAAATAGGAAAGTACAGGAAAACTAGCAACTCAAGTATAAAACAATTGTCACATAGACAGATAGTGCTAGATAATCACATAACAGGATCGCAGGTAATGAAAGAGAACGTACCCGGCATCCTTACAACAACACATGTGAAATATAACATAACAAATGAGAATCAAGAAAGATAGAAATAGAATATGGTCGGTATACCGATAACCTCAAGTGAAAGAATGAATAGACAAATTGTCACGACCCAATTTCGCAGGTCATGATGGAAACTACTATACCACCAGTAGGAGAACCAAACCCAGTAGTTCGTAGCCGAAGCGGAGGACTACTACATTAAATGCAGAATAATAACAAGTTATATGAAAGACATTAAGGTTAGCGGAATTAAATAAAGGATGACTACCCAAAATCCGATATTAGTGTCAAACAAACCACTAAGTAGAGTCATAAAACTGAAGGAAATACAGTATCCAGAACGTATCCAAAATTTAATGAAGATAAATAAAATATAAATCTGAAGAGAAGCAGGATCAAGATGGACACCATCTCACCCTGAATCTCTAATCTGGGAAGAATCCGAATGAACAGTGATCTGTGTATCACGAACGGAAACCTGTACTTGGATCTGTACAAGTGCAAGTGTAGTATGAGTACAAGTCGCTGAAGCAACCCATACTCAGTAGGCTTCGAGGGCTCACTGAGCGCATAGCAGTAATAAGTGCAGTAAATAATAGAATACAAGAATAAAGGTCATAGAGGCAAATAGGACAATACAACTAGCAACCCAAGTGTCAACAAATGTCACATAGACAGATAGTGCTAGCTAATAACATAACAGGATCACAGGTAATGGAAGAGAACGTACTCGACATCCTCGCACCAATATATGCAAATTTAACTTAAAAAATAATAAAAATCAAGAAAGATAAGGAATAGAGCATGGTCGGTATACCGGTAACCTCAAGTAGAAGAATAACTACACAAATAGAAGTAATAACGACTGATTCAAAGAGCAGCAAGTAGACAATAATAACAAATAAGCAATAACAT
>JBDJHY010995935.1:0-14413 GCA_039654485.1 Withania somnifera
GTAATCTGCATGAACAATGATCTATAATCACGGTCGGGTACTTGGATCTGCACATGTGCAATTGTAGTATGAGTACAAGTTGTCGAAGTAACCCATACCCAGTAGGCTTCGACGGCCCATTAGGCACATAACAATAATAACAGTAGTAAATAATGGAATACAATAAATGGGATCTCAAAAGCAAATAGTACAACAACGGAAGCAAGCTAATCAAATAAGATTCAAGTTCAAGTAGGCATGTATTGCTAGCTAATCACATAACAGGATCTCAGGCAATGAAAGAAAACGTACACGAAATCCTCACAATATTTTATGTGAATAATAATATAATAAATCAGGAATCAAAAGAAGATAGGAGGAGAACGTGGACGGTACACCTGTAACCTCAAGTAAAGGAAAATGAATGAATAATTGTGTAAGGCACAATATCCTACAAAACATGAAGTATCAATTAACTAACAATAACCACAAGTTGTAATCATAATACTAAAGTAATGCATATAAATGTTGTCAAGTCCCCCAGATAGAAGTGCAGTGTACACAAAAACACGCTCACCCATAGGCATCCACATACTACTAGGGGTACACTGAAGAAACAAGTGAAGAAATGTATATATACATCACGAAGTAACCAGTCCCGCGTACACTTTTCCTCCGGTACCCATAGGTCCAACAGGCAAAACCCATGGAAGGCTAAACTAAATATTTCTGGTATATCTCTCCTCCATCCTATATGCCCTCCCTCTTCGTGTTGCGTGAAAGCCTAGAGGCAAGGTCCATAGAGGTATGTCGCACGTAAGATATATAACATAATCAAAAGCTCACATCCCAAATCTAAGAGCCTCAAGGGTCTCAATAGTCTGTAACTAGGTGCCTAATATCAATAATCTCATCAAACCGTACTCGGCAAGTCAGGGCGTACAATGCCTTGAAATAATTGTATTACTAATATCCTCAATAGATTGGATATCATCATGTATCCACAACCAGTAATGTGATAGATGTTAAAAAGTTGTACTCACTACTATATGGTGATAGACTCAAGTTCCAGCGGTTGTACTCATTGCCGAACGGAGTCGGTCTCAAGTCCCAGCATTTATTAGTCAAATGATATTTCCTGGTGCTAGGAGATAAATCCTGGACTAATACAAGTGAAAATATTATTACTGGGTGCTCGATACAGTACCGAGGCTAAAACAGTAAAAAGATTATTACTTATATTATTATTAGAATATTACCGTTTATTGATTTATGTGATTATCCATCTTTATTACTAAAATCAACCTCTAGCCATCATGGCTCAATACTCAGGTGGTGATACTGACCCAACACAAATGCACTCTCATCGGATCCATAGGACCAACCTCTCGTGTCATGAATGTACAGCCTATCAACAAGTATATATAAGCATGTGATCATGCAATAAAAATTTCATATGCCCAGCACAAGTATCACGGGACAATTCCTAAGTCACAGACACCATATAAACCAGATTCTAAAAATATAAATCAACATAGAAATGGACGAAAGAACGGTGCATGATTACTATATCCATCTAGCTGCCCAACCCGTAGATGCTATTTAGTAAAATCATTAAAGCTATGAGCCTAGAGATAGCTCTACGGAGCCTATCTATAGTCCTACGATAAAGCACTGCAAGCTCACAAATACTACTCCGACTGATATCAAATTATCTCCAAATGCTATGTGTCAAAGTGTTACATATGTCAATACGAGCTAATGGTATAATTTATGCTAAGTTCAGGATTAGGCTTAAAATCAGGCTTGCGGGGCTCGCTCGTCAATATCGAAAATAAAAGTATCCATGAGGTTCCTAACGTTACTAGCAACCCATACTCCAAAATTAAGCACAATTTGAGTGCGGGAAGGGCCTCAAAATAGCCCAGACTGATTCAACTATAATAGGGTCAAAGATGTAATTTTTATGGATAAAACATTGAAATTTCAATCTATAAATGATACTAGAAGAAAACTATACTCGAAAAATGAAGAATTACACACTAATATATGAATTATGGCATGATTTCATCAACTGGGGCTATTAATGGAGGAAACCAAGAAATTTAAGAATTAAAACGAAGAGGAACTTACCCAAAATACGTAGAAGTCAAAGAGAAACAATGAGGGGATTTTTCTTAGCCTTGAGTTGATGTTTGGGTGAATATTTTTTCTCAAAAACGGTTGAAAACATAATGTTTTTATTGAAATAAAAGTAGGGGTTCGTGTAGGGATTTATATAACTGACTAGTATTACGTGATGCGTAGAGGACTGGAAACATTCATTGTGATCGTGTGACTTTACTATGCAATTGCGTAGAGTACTGGAAAACATTTATTGTGATCGCGTGCATCTCATATGCATCGCCTAAAGTTGCTAATCAACCTCACGATCGTGAAGCACAATGAGTCATTGAATTGTGATTGTGTGATACATTGACGTGAAGGAAATGGGCAATTATCCTGCAGTAGTTGCAGGTTTTGACAACAGAACTAGGAGGAAGAAAATGCTTTTACCACTCGTAATGCATTCGAAGTCCAATTTATGTAAACAAACTATGCACACACACATGAAGTAACATTTCGAACTCAACAGCGCAGAAGAAATAGGAATCCGAGGTCGTTTTGTATAAATGTTGACTAAGTCAACACCTAAGCTTAATTTAATGAAATTTCCACCAACACCTCAAAAATTCAACGACAAGTCCGGTAAATGAACCAATACCTCCGCTAGCCTAAAACTACCATTTGAGAGCTAATAAAAGCATCAGAATTCTGATCCGACACTCCGAACATCAAAATACCATCCAAGCTCCATATTAGTCCTTAAACTTAACTAAAATCCAGAAATTAGCATAAATTACAAATGAAAACTCCAAAACACAAACTTAAGGTCAATCTTGACTTTGGTTGGCATTCTGGAGCTAAACAAAACTGTCAGAATTTAATTTCGAGCTAGTCTTCAAGGAAAGTTGACTTTGGTCAATGAGTACTTAGTTTTAGGCTATAAAATAGGAAATTTGAGATATTTCTCAAACGAGTGGCCAGGGATACGAACTACCGGTCCCAGTAAGTCATAAATGACTTAGGGAAACTACCAAAATGCTCTAGAATGTACAACATCGTATTTATCATAAATGACCATAAGGGTCATTACAAATCCGGACTCCGTAGATCACCCTCTATCTTAGGATTAGAATAACAACACAAATTCATAAATAACATCGGTCACTCATACATAGTTCTACACTAGGAAGATGCAAAGGGTAGAATGCGTACCAAACCCCAAAAGAAATAAGGTACCGGTAGACAGGCGACTAGGGCCATATAAAAATAAAAGCAAAAAATACAAAATAATAAAGGCAATAAGTCACAGAAGTCAAAGAGTATAAGTATAGGCAAGTAAGTCTAGCTACAGATAAAATATATCAAACAAGAACAATAATGGAGTTAGCTAACACAGTAATAGAAAAACCCAGATAAAAAAATGAAAGCGTACTTGAGTCCTTGTAACAAATAGGGATAAATAATGGTGGTGTACTGTAACCTCAATAAATGGGTGAGAGAAAGAAAAGGTAACCAAGTGAAAACCCATATATGAACAGAACTCTCAAGGCAAGGCCAATCCAAATAACTACCTAAAGGACGTCATGAGTAAAGAGGAAAGGTATTGGCAATTAATCAACACAAATAAAAGTTATTGCCATCCAATACTATTTGTACACCCAATGGCATCCCATACTACCAAAAGATACATCCAAAAAAACAAGGTATGAAAGGTAACACATACATGATGCAATAGTACCAGGTGTTTCAATACAGTATACACCCCCTTTTGGCTCAACGAATAGCGAAGGCGAGACCCATATGAGTGATCGACAGACAACTCCTCTATCAATTGCAACCCAAATCAGCAGGTGCCGTAAAGGGAGTCCCCATATACTATCTTATAATCTCGTAATCAGGATCTCATAACTGTGACATTTTGGTATCAATACATATACCCAAGCTTTATCGGGTCTAAAATCAGTCAAGCTCAATATTCAATACCAGACGTCACCGGTTCTAAAATCAGGTAATAGACAACTCAACATAAAAAAATATGTCAAAGTTATAAGTTCTATCAAAGTCATATAACTGGCATCAGGTTGTAAGGCCTGGAATAAAACAAGATAGAAAACAAGAGTACCAGGTTCCCAATAGACAATTAGGTCTATAATCATTTTAAAAACCATGAAATTTTCCTTTTTGAATAAAGAATCTATTGTATAAACCAGTTTCATATCAGTATTAGCAAGTAATATCAATCTATGATCAAATTTCATTATCAAAATCTATAGCAGTGTCATTCATCAATATAAAAAAATAGTCCGTCAAGGTCATGCAAGGTTTCAAAATCAATGATTCTAGGCCCTCAACCATAAAATAGTGGAAACCAATACATAAAAAATCATGTTTTATGATGATAACATGCACGATCAATATATGACAGAAGGCCCTACTGACCCTGCACAGGCTCGGAACCACTACAACATCTAATAATTTGTCATCCAAGTCCAAGACTTATAGACATTCCCAACAATCCCACAATTTATGTTTCAAAGTCAATGGATACCACTCAGGGTCATAGAGTACACTATAATCCAAATACACTACCAAAACAAAAATCAATAAACAAAGAGTACCAACCTAAAATTTTCAATCCAGGGATGCTAATTAGTACTATAATTTTGCATATAAGCCAATTCTAAGATCGGTAATCCATAGCTTATCTGTCATCAGAAGATAAGCTCGTAAATACCAAAAGAAAGCAATTTGGACAAATAACAACTCCAAAAAATGCACCAACAAACCCCAATAATTACGAAAAGAGAAAAATAATAATCTATGCATTAATGTGATTCAAATGATACTCTAAAGCTATAATTATAGTTGGGATCAAAATTCGAGTCACAATGGGTCTACGGGGCTGGGATCCGAAAACTCCAAACAAATGATACAAAAATGTTTCTCACATCATAGGAAATTCATACCCAAAATTTGGAGCTAAGATGATCAAGCAATGTTCTAAAACCTATGATATAAAGTGAGGAAATAAGTAGGAAAATTTGGAAATTTATAGAAGAATTTTAATGAAATTTGAGGGAAAACTTACCAATTGGTGATGGAAAAATGATTAGAAATGTTTCCCGATACTTTACAAGCTCAAAATGAAGACCAATGAATTTTCAAGAACAAAAATATGGTTTTAGAGTGAAGAAGATTGAGAAAAATAAGTAAGAAGTTGGATTTTGGAAAAGATAAGTACCTACTAGGTTTACTTTTTGCAGTCACATCCAGGTGATTATGATCGCATAAAAGAGATTTCAGGGGCATCACAATTGTATGGGGAACATCACAATCGTTTAGAGGAAAACTAGGTCAATAGACAAGTTAACTCCTTGCAATCGCATGACACAAGGTCGCGATCATGAGGGGCAAATGGAAGGCCACCAGTAACTGAATGTGATAGAAAATCAGCCTTGAGAAAATGAACTGAAAGAGTTCGAAATGAGTTTGAAACCCTATTAATGAAAACCAAATATGAAAATTACATGAAAAGGCATTCGAGACTCAACGACAGAGAAAATTTTAAATTTGAGATCATTTTGGTGAAATATTTACCAAAGTTAACCCTCGGTCTAAATTTTCATAATTCCAACCAAGTACCAAAAATGAGCTCGGCTAGCCCAAGACCCATTGAACATCTCACTTAACCCAAACTTGATATTACGAAGCAGATGGAATAGTCAGACTTTTAATTTGAGGCCCCGATTATATAATTCCAACTGAAGTCAGATTTTTAAACTCTAAAACACATAAAACACACAAAACGAGATAAAATTGAAATGATGGATTCTAGAAACAAACCAAGAGTTTGTTGGAAATCAATTCTGAGTTTATTTTAAAGAAATTTTGACTGGATTTAGTGATATAAAAAGTTAAGTCTTTAAAATAGAAAACAGACACAACAAGCAAACGAACGATCATAGAACTAAACCACTAATTTCAATAAGTCATAAATGGATTAAGGCCACTACATAAAAGCTTTAATATCCAAGAAAGTACAAAAAAAGCAAAAATGACTTGACGGGTCATTACAACATCCACTACTAAAAAGACATTCGTCTTGAAAGATTGAAGTAAAGAGGAAGTAAAGGCATCAAACTTTGAAAAATGCTCGACCACTCAAAGGGGATCCCAAGGTAGAGAGAACACTTCCACAGGACCTCAACTACTGGAAACTCAAAAACCACCAAACTGAGAAGATCATAGACTTTTCCACAAATGCTTCAACCACTACAAGAGTTGAATAAACTATTCTTAGAATACCTTAAACACAGTTTAAACAACATCACAATACCAAGTGAAGAAGGAGCAAGACAAACTCTCAACCAAAGTCATAAATATGAGCCAAACCAAATGTCATATCAACAAATTCCAAACTTGGAAACCACTAAACCAACTTCCTACTCGTGTCCTAGATTCAAAACCATCATATCATTGGATAGAAGATTTGCAACTCTTATAGCAACCTGCCTCAAATGACAAAACCCAAATATCCTAATTGTAACCAATTCCCTAAACAGGATCTAGTAAGATTATAATTTGATCAACGATCTAACAAAAAATTGACATCAACATGTAGCATGACCTTGAAACTAATAAGTGAACCAAGTACTCAGGGTTTGACACAATAGAAGGCAACACGAAGAAGAATCAACCCAACTCTCAAAGACAACCTAGAACGCCCACTCGATATGAAGTAATTGAACCATAAAATAAAGGAAACTAACTCAATTGTCAATGGAAAACCAAAAGCAACAAATCCTCAAAATAATGGCAAACTCACTATACAGACTGAAGTGATCCGACCTCACTGGAAAGATTTGTTGTAGACCCCAATACGCATTAATTGTAACCCTCTTAGGGGTGGAATAGGTAAAATAAATGTCTCACACCATATACAAGTGTAGGCCTTCCTAGTCGAGTCAACTTAAAACATGTGGAAACTTATCACTACTTACATAATAGGATCATAAAGGGAGTCCATCATCACTCAACTCAATCCTCAATAAATGAATTCATCTATGTTAAAAAGGTACATCTGACACAATAGAATAATGGATTTATGGACATGATTTAAAGAGGAATAGGCTACTGTAAAGGATTCCTACTTAAGTTTACATCTATACTAGTCCCTAACACATAAGCTTACCCATGATAGGAAAGGTACATTCAGTGTTGTCGAGAAATGGGCTTGTGGGATAGATTTTAAAATAAATTTTTAGGCTCAACAATGGGTTTTTAGGGTGAAGAAGAAGGAGAAAAATGAGCAAAAAGTCAGATTTTGGAAAATACAAATGCCTAGAAAATTTTACTCTTCGTGATCGTGTCCAAGTGATTGTGATCACGTAGAAGAGATTTCAGGGGTATCAAGATTGCATAATGAACACCACGATCGTGTAGAATAAAATAGGGTCAACCCCAAAAAATCATGTGACACAGGATCGTGATCACAAAGGTAAAATAGAAAGCACACCAGTAGCTGAATTATAGAAAACCATCCTTGAGAAAATAAATGAAAGAGGGTTCAAACTGCGTTCAAAATCTGATGAAACAAATCAATTATCCAAATTGCATAGAGAAGACATTCCGAACTCAAGGCTTAAAAGAAATTTCAATCTCGATGAACTATTTACCAAAGTCAACTCTTTGTCTAAATTTCCATAAATAAAAATTCCAACCGAGTACCCGAAATGATCTCAGCAAGACCAAGACCTGAAAGAATACCTCACCTAATCCAAACTCAACATTCCAGAGCTAATGGCGCAATAGGATCTTCAATCTGATGCTTTTATAATCAAAAATCACCCAAAGTAAAACTCTTAAAATCCAAAATATATAAAACATACAAAATGATATAAAATCACAATGAAGGCCTCCAAACACAAACAAAAAGTCCTTTTAGACCAAAATCCATGTTACATAGCCAATAAAAACATTGGAACTTATTCAAGTTTCTTTTTAAGGAATTTTGATCGGAGTCAATGATATCTTAGACTTTAAAACAGGGAAATGGACACAATGACCAAATGAATAGGAATTGAATCACCAATTTAAATAAGTCATAAATAACTTAGAGCCGCTACAGGAAAGCTCTAAGATGCAAAAAAGTGAGAAAAACTCCGAAGTGTCTGGAAGGGTTATTATAGTATACACTTGAAAATTCAAATAGGAACCCATTAAAAAACTTGAAGATTCTTACAAATGATGAATTTTTATATGTTGCCTAGCGTTTGCAATGTTATTGAGATAATAAGATGATTAAGGGTGCAATTCCCAGATTATCCTATTAAGGCTATTTGCCTTGTTAATGTTGGAGAATTTACATCTCAAGATTTTAATGATTATTGTTCATTAGTTGGAATAAAAGCTGAACATTTGTTGCTTATGTTCACACTTAAAATGGCTTTGCAGAGTCATTTGTTAAGCACATTCAACCGATAAGCGATACCAAGAGCACTACTTATTAAAATGAAATTACCCATTACTATTTGGGGTAATGCCATCTTACATGCAGCATCACTTATTTGTCTCAGACCGGCACATTATAAGAAATACTCTCTGTGAAAATTTGTTTTTGATTGTTAACCAAATATTTCTAATTTATGATTTTTTAGTTATGCAGTATACCTGCCAGTAGCACCACCATAACGTACTAAGATGGGCCCCAAAAGAAGGATAAGAATATATGTTGGGTTTAACTCAGCCTCCAAATTCACTACCTTAACCATTTGGGAGATTTATTCACTGTTTAATTTGCAGATTGCCGGGTTTCTAAAAAAAAATTTTGCAATTAGGGGGATACGAAAAGGAACCCACAAGAGAAATGTGTGGAAAGTTTTATCACTATCTCATTTTGTTCCACATGTCCCTATATGTGAGCAAGAGGTCCAGAAGATTTTCCACTTACAGAGAATAAAAAATTAAATGTCAGATGCATTTACTGATTTGAAAAGGATAACTAAGTCACATATCCTGGTAGTGAATGTGCATGTACAAATTAACATCCCACAAGGACCATCTACTGGTTTAATAACTTCTGAATCCCAATACCATTGGGTTCAAAGATAAAAAAAATATTAGAAAAAGAAGTGTGAGAAATGATAAAAATAACACTATAAAAAATCTCATGAAGAGGTTCAAGATCTGATTAATCCTGATATTCCTAAAGAATTCAGTGAACCCAAAATTCTAGTGAATGAGGAACTTTCAATAAGTTCTACTAGTGATGAGATAAATTTTGATTAATAAAAAACAATGGGTATAATGATTTTTCATATAATGTTGCACTTCATATTATGTAAGACAATGAGGATCCTGAGCCTCAATCTATCAAGGAATGTCAATAAGATGTGATTAGACGAAATAGCAAGAGGCAATTTTGATATACTCACCTGTTATGAAAGAAATAACATTTTGATATCGCATCAGTTTAGTATTACATGAAAATATTGAAATATATATAATAGATGTAGTCACATCTTATTTTTATGGTTCACTTAATAATGAAATTTATATTAAAATTCTAAAAGGATTTAAGTTTCCTAAGGCATGTAATTCAAGTCTCGAGAAATATTCAATCAGATTAAAAGATCATTATATGGTCTAAATTAATCAGGAAAATATGGAATAATCTCCTCAGTGATTACTTGATAAATGAAGGTTATATAAATGATGTCATTTTTCCCTACATTTTATTAAAAGAATAATATCGGATTTTGTCGTACTTGTCTTTTATGTTGATGACATAAATCTTATTGGAACTCCAGAAGAGGTCTAAAAAGCTATTGAGTATTGAAAGAAAGAATTTGAAATGAAACATTTTAAAAAGACAAATCTTTTTCCCCATCTACAAATTAAACATTTAATAGATGGGGTCTTCAACCATCAATCTGCCTATACTGAGAAGGTTTTGAAATAATTTTAAATGAAAAAAGCACATCCATTAAGTACTCCAATGATTGTTCTCTCTCTTGAAGTTAACAAAGATTCGTTCCGACCTCAAGAAGAGAATGAAGAGATTCTTGAGCCTTAAGTACCATATCTCAGTGCAATTGGTGCACTTATGTATCTTGCTAATTCAACAAGACATGATATAGCATTTTCTGTTATTTTTCTTGCAAGGTATAATTTTTCCTCAACATAGAGATATTGGAATAGTGTTAAGAATATTCTATGATATTTAAATGGGACTATTGATATGGGTCTATTTTATATTAATCAAAGTTTTACAGATCGTGTTGTTCATGTAGATGCATGTTATTCCGGATCTACAAAAAGCTTGATCTCAAACAGGCTACTTGTTCACATATGGTGCAACTGCTATATCATGGCAATCTACAATGTCTGTTTTTCCTACTTCTTCAAATCATGCTGAGATAATAGAAATTCATAAAGAAAGTAGTAAATGTGTATGGTTGAGGTTGATGATAGAGCATTGATGGAAACCAAGATAGAATGGAAGGCAATCAAGCCTAAAAACCCTTTACAAGAAGTCAAGTTAAGGAGCTGAAGGTTTTTCAAGCTATGATGAAGAAGTGGGATGCATAGAGGATATTATACAAACCCCAAGGGATAATGTAAAATATTTGGACTTGTAAAATACCAATAATTCAAGACCAAGAAGAACTAAAAACAAGTGTCCAACCAGCATCCCGTTTACAAGATAAAAATGGCCCAAGCATTAATCCAATGGAAGATTCAAGCCCAAAGGAGGTTAAACCTGAGATTAGGTGGCCAAAGAAGCATCAAGAAGTCATCCTAGAAGCTTCTTGAATAGTTGGACTGGTCACCTTAGGCTTTAAATGGGGAAGGGGGGTTCTTTCAATTTTACTTAGAAAAATTTGATTAATATTGAGAGTCGTTGGTTGATCATAGCTTAGTATTACAATTCATAGTTCAGAGCTTAGTTGAGTGATTAGAGGTGAATTCCTTTAGTTTTTACTTTAACTTCTTTATTTTTAATTTAATCGAAGGTCCATTGTTTGAGGATTCACATTGTTTCTTTGATTACTTGAATTGGTTTCTTATTCTTATTTATTCATTAAATTGGGAGGTGAGGGTATAAAGTCCCTTGTTTCTCATAAACCGTTAAATTGTTCAAGCTACTACATATCTTTTCCTTTTGTTTCTTTCTCCTCAATCTTGTATTGTGACTTGTAACCCGAATCTCATCATTTAATTCATTTCGTGGAGTTACAATCCTTGGTTCATAAATAAATAAAAAATAAAAAAAGAAAACAAAAATAAAAAAAGTGATTTTTTGCTAAAGTATTGTTATCCATTGAAAAACAAGTGTATAGTTGAAATTTGGGGCGATTTTGAGGTTGTTTGATCATAATTAATTTTTGGGATAGCTTGAGTATTCATGGTGTTCTTAAAAATATTCAAATATTGTTGAAGAAGAAGTTGATAAAAAGTGTTGTTGGGTCCAAAAAAAGGGTAGTGATTGAAAAGAAAAAAATGTTATTTATAGGGTGAAAATTGGCTAATCCTAGATCTAATCCTATTCAATTTTGGTTACTTGGTCATAAAGTCACTTAAAATTTTGGTCAAATCTTCAAAAACTAGGGGACCGAAATTATCTATTAATTTGTCTCAAAGTTACTCAAATTTGGTCAACTCTTACCTTCTAGATCATCAACTTTAGTCCCCAAGTCACTACAAATAGTCAACTTCTAGAACACATACTACTTTGTCCCCAAGTCACTAAAAGTTCGGTCAACTTCTAGAACCAATGGAGGGTGGGCCAAAATTTACTCCTTCCTTACTCATTTGGCGAAGCATCATGACGCTTGTATTGCTCTCCCATCAATTTTTTGACCTACTAGAACAAAGAGGGGGGCGGGGGGCAAGCTTATCCCACTTTTACTCAATTTTGTCAATCTAAACCTTCTAGAATAATCTTTAACACTTGTTATTTATCCTTTTTTTTAACACAAATCACTTTATATTTTTTTCCCAGTTATTTAGTATAATTTCAATCTCATTACTTATAACAACTACTTCTCAACTAGTAATTGATCTACTTGGTTGTTAACTAGTTTTAATGTTTGTTTTCTTTCATTCTTTTGTTTAGTGATTTTATTGCTTTACATATTCATTGTTAATTCTTGGTTCAAGTTCGTTTGCTCTTTTAATTTTCCGATTGTTCGAAGTCACAAAAATCAATTCTACCTTAAACTCAAAGACCTTGAGTTGAATTGATTAATATGAGTTTGGAAATAACTTTTGGAAGAAGCATTAGAGGTGAGGTGGGAGCCACATAAAGAGTGAACATGAGACATTTTTCTACCAACTTTGTGTGCTTATTTTGCAGGAAGACTTGACTCAACCCTTAGATACCATTCAAGAATGGGAGAGTTCGGGGTTCTACAATGGAGTTACTAATCAAATAATTAGAACAACTCAATAAGAATCTTACAAGTATAGATGCAAGATTGAGTGCAACGATGGTTGAATTGCAAAGGAAAGTTGGGAATGTTGAAGAAAGGATGAGGGACGGTAATAATGGAGGAGATTCCTCTCACACTGTTTATAATGATTATCAAGGTAAGAACACCGAAATATCTCCCACCATCACACCAGGTCAATTGAGAGAGATGAATAGACAACAAGGTAAAAGATCCACTTCAAATACCCACCAAATTCAAACCAAATCCTTCTCAATCTATAAGAGAGGGAATCCAACATCCATATAACCAAACACAAATTCTACCACAAGATCCACCATAAATAAATCCACATGCACCATTGCATGTACCACATTTACCTAACATACAAATTGCCAACCTACTAGAAAGCACCCCAAATACATACCAACCTAATGTTAGCAATAATAACCCCCACATTTGAATATTCAGATTAAGGGTATCATTATGGTGCTTTTTTAGGAGATGAACTCTATGATGAACATCATGAATATGGAGAAATAGCGGGGAGGGTATATGGACGTGGATAATATAATGGTCGAGGGGTTGAAGAGAAGGAAATTTGGGTAGAAGAGATAGGATGAGGGCTTGGGAGAAGCCGAATGGTGGAAGGGGGGAAGGGCACTTGGAGAGAAGAGGTCCAAAGAGGGGGATCAATACGATAAAGCTTACATTACCCACTTTTAAGGGGGATAGTGATCCAAAAGATTTTATTGCTTGGAAGCTACAAATAGAGAGGATTTTCCTCACATATAGCATATTATAAGTAGTGAAGACCAAGTAATGTTATTACTCAATTTGAGGGATATGCATCAACTTGGTGGGAATCACAAAGAAGGTTACGGGCTGCTCAACACAACCACATATTACTGCATGGCCATAATTAATTGAGCTCATGGAAGCAAGGTATATACCACCTAATTATCACAGAGACATGCTTAAAAGGGTGCATTTACTTTGCCAAGGTTCTAAAGGCCTTAAGGAGTATTATGAAAAGTGCGAGAGCTTGAGGATGAAGGCTAAGGTAGAAAAGCCAATGCAACACGTCGTAATCTAATTTACTAATGGGTTGTGAAGTGAAATATCAAAGCCTATGAGACTTAAGCATTATGATACTCTACTTGAAGCCTTTCATGATGCTAATAAAGTTGAAGATGATTTGAATGAAGAAAGGGTTTTCTAAGGAAAAAGCACTACTATTATTGGAATAAGAGCAACGAAGGGTGGAAATCATCTACAAACCAAAACATATCCAAAAGTGACAGCCAAAGAGGTAATTGGCCGAGAAGAAAGAAAAGGGGATTCCAAACCCAAAGGTGAATACAAGTTGCATCCAGGTACGTCTTCTAAAACTCATACTCTTATGATCTCTATACGAATTAATGTTTTAAGAATCAAGGTCGAGCATACATAGCTAGTGATTGACCTAATTGGAGGGCCACTACAACTTCTCAAGAGGGATACCAAACTGAGAGTGAGGATGAATGTATTAAGGAGGAAATTGAGAGTAATCGAGAAGAAGGGAATTTGGGTAATGAGGAGGATATGGAAATTGAAGGGCTAACTTGTGGTGTAACGATAAGGGGATTAGGTCCTTTAAGTTATAATGAAGATAATTCCTTACCCAAAAATAAGAATTTGTCATCTATAGTTAGGCATCTAATGGTAGTTGTGTAATGACCCTCATGGTAATTTATGATAAATATGTATTGTATTGCATCTTAGAGCATTTCAGCAGTTACCCTAAGTCATTTATGACTTGTTGGGACTGAAAGTTCGGATCCCTGGCGACTCGGTTGAGAAATATCTCAAATTCCATATTTTAGAGCCTAAAGTTAAGTATTCGTTGACCAAAGTCA
>JBDJHY010996045.1:0-14226 GCA_039654485.1 Withania somnifera
ATATTACTTAGTTATGCTTCCTCTTACAAGTGTATATTAGAGCATGATTTATTTAGGAGGGTTCATCTAAAACTATTGGGGCAACCCAATAGTGAAGGAAGCCCTGTGACACCTAGGGGTGACCCCGAGGCATTACATGATCAGTCCCTAACACACAAGTATATCCACAGTAATAAAGGTACATCTTAGATACCGAGAAACTCATAGGATGAATTGTAAAAGGAATAGGCTGAGGAAAATAATTCATTAATACCAGTCTTAACAGTCTCATAGTTTTGTTCCTTTAATACCACAATGTCCATCTTACGTCATTATTAATAAGAACTTTCTCAAAATTTTTCATCATTAGGAGGATAATTTTTTAAATTTCATGAGAATGGTTATCTCATCTCATCGGGACTATAAAAAAGTCCATAATCTTATTAAAATCGACCACTTCGGCTCATAATGTCATATGGGGCAGTTCAATATTAACATCAAGCGAATATAACAGGTAATTCATATTATACATTCTCACAAAATGTGAAATAAATTATGTACACAAATCATGTACAATGCAATATAATGCAATACCGTGTAATATGATGCATGTCTGTCCTATATACCTTAGAAATACCAGAAATAACCTATTGGTCATTACTTTTATATCATAACCAATCTATAAATGCTAAAAATAACACACCAGCCCTTGATTTTATATCGTATATCAGAGTCATGACACTGCTAGAAATCACATATCGGCCCTGACCTTTCAAATATATCAATATCATGACAATGCCAAAAATCGAACATCAAACCTTGCTTTTTAAATCATAGTTCCTCTTCGTCTTTAGTTTTTATTTATATATTATGATAAAATAATCAATCGCACCACAATCCTTACCTTTCATATCATATTATCACGTGCCTTAAAAATTGTGTTTCATGTCAATGGTCAATATGTATAAAAAATGTGAAATATCATATAGAAGTCATGGAAATGAGACAATATCACTCAATAAATCTGCAAGGTCACCGATGGGCATATCATTAAAGAGAAATTATATCACTTCAACTAAAGCCACACAAAGGCACAAAATCAAGGAGTAAATCAAGTACAAATAACCATATTTGGGCATCTCATAGCCACATAAATATTAATTTAATGGGGAAATAAAAAAATTAGTCGCCACATCAATATCAATTTAATGGGGAAATAAAAAATTAGTAAGTTTTTAACCACTTTATTCCTTTATTTTAACTCTGCATGCTTGACTCTAGTGTTCAGATGAATACTCGTCACTTTACGGACACCTCCGAACATTTCTCATTACTCTCAATTTCAATAAGTTAACATACAAGCATCAGGGAAAGTTTGTAAGATAGTTAAGACCCTCAACTTCCCTTAGAGTAAAGAAAACAATCAAGCTTGGGCCTTCCCTTTTCGTAATACCTTTGGATTCATAAAATCTAGTTAAATATTGATTAAGCATAAGAAAATATGAACAATGACACCCATATTGCTCTTTTTGAAACTGGGTCTAATATTGCCCCTCCCCCCAGAAGTCAAACTGAAGCATAAGGGTAAATCTATAATTTTCTTCAAAAATCATGTTACCTATTCTTTGGGATCTCAAATATGTCATTTTAGAAAAGATGGAGTAAAAATTGATCGTCAAAACTCAAAAATAATATATCAAGATTTCTCAAAAGATTCCCAAATTTACACTTTGAAATCAATAATTTTGATGTTAAAATCATGAAGTAATCAATGGATAATGAAGAATCAATGATGAAAAAGCTTAGCTAAGAGTTTTTCTTCAAAATCTCCCTTTGAAAATCAATATGAGATCACAAGGTCCAAAAATGATAAAATGGGGAAAAAGGAACATACAACGACTTTTAAGTCATAACTCACCGGTAAGAGTATACCTTCACGAAAAGTATCTCATGTGATTGTGAAGTGATAAAGGATGGACCCCTTAAAATTTATAATAACCCTCACGGTCATTTATGAGAAATATACAATATTTTACATTCTAGAGAATTTCAGTAGCTGACCTAAGTCATTTATGACTTGCTGGGAATGGTAGTTTAATTCCCTGGCATCTCAACTGAGAAATACCTCAAATTGGCTATTTTAGAGCCTAAAACTAAGTACTCATGGACTAAAGTCATCTTTCTTTCAAGATGATTTTGAGATAATATTCTGACAGTTTCATTAGCTTCATAATGCAAAACAACATCGAGATTGACCTTAAGTTCGTGTTTCAGAGTTTTCTTTTGCAATTTGTGCTAATTTATGGATTTTAGTTAAGTTTAAGGTCTAATTTAGAGTTTGAGTGGTATTTTAGTGTTCGGAGTGTCGAAATCGATTCCATCAGCTTCATAATGGTGATTTTATGCTAGTGGGAGTTTTGGTTAGCTTACCAAACTTGTTGCTGTATATTTGAGGTGTTGGTAGGAATTTTATGGTATTAAAACTAATGGTTGATTTGGTCAACATTTTTCTTAAATGGCCTCAGATAATGATTTCAACTGGACCATTGATCTGAAATATCATTTTTGGTGTGCTTGCATAGTTTGTTTGCATAAATTATACTCCAAATGCATTTCAAGTAGTGATACGGAGTATTTATTCTCTTTGGTTTCTATTGCCTAAATGTACAACTGGTGCAAGTGACTTCCTCTTCGTGATTACGAAACATATTCATATGATCGTGATTCATCCCTCTCTTACTCTACACAATCATGACCTATGATGATGTGATCATGATTCATTTCCCCAGTTATACTATGCAATCACGGAGACTCTACTGCACTCACGATGCTGAGGATAAGTACACTATGTGATTGCGACCTGTGATAACGCGATTGCAATAAAGAAAATTCTAGACAATTTAATAAAATCCTTGCATGACCCTCAGTTTATTACTCAACAAATTCCTTACATTCTCTTTGATTTCCATGTAATCTGGTATGTTTCCCTTTCATTTTATTTCTTGAAATTCGATGTTTCCTCCATTAACAACCTCAAGTAGTGAAGATGATGAATTCATGACATAAATCCTATATTATTGAATAATTCTTCTCCCTTTGAGTCTATGAATTCATCGAATTCCAATGTTCAGTCCTATAACGATTACTTCTTTGACCCCTTTGTAGTCAAATCTGTCTAAGCTATTTTGAAGGCCTTCCTGTAATCGAATTATGCTCAATTTTTGAGCATGAGTTCTTGGTAATGTTGGCCCATTTATTTTTGGTTTTGACAAGCGGGCCCTAAAGGCCTATTTAGGTCCGATTTTAGGCCCAATCTAGAACTTAGTATAATTATACTGTTAATCTTATTGATATAGGGAATACTATTTCACAAGTTTCATAGAAATTGGAGTTTGTTTGATATAAGTCGAAGGATTATTTACATGTTTGCAGTGCTTTATCATCGGACGACAGGTAGGCCCCGTGGGGATATCTTTGGGTTCATAGCTTTAATAATTATACTAAATAGCATCTGTGAGTTGGGTATATAGGTTTCTATAGTAACTTTGGACCGTTTTTTCGTCCGTTCCTCATTCGCTATCTATTTCAGCATTTGAATGAATATGATGCCTGTGACCTAAGATTGTCTAGTGATACCTGTGTAGGGAATATGTGGTTGTCATTTCATAGATATATACTTGCATATATGATGTGCATGCATTAGACGAGAGGTTGGGCCATTGGCTCCATTGAGAGTGCATTAGGGCTGACCAATATCACCACATGATTATTGAGCTGTGGAGGCTAGACACTAATTTTAGTAGTAATGATGGATAATGATGTAAGCTAATAAATTGGAATATTTTAATAATAATATAAGTAAATAATATTTTAACTATTTTTAGACTCACTGGTGTATCGAGCACCTGGTACTACTATTTCTACTTATTTTAGCACAGGCTTTACACCGCAGCACTGGGAAATATTATTAACTAAGTAATGTTGGGACTTGAGACTTACTCCATTTGACAGTGCGTACAGCCGCTAGCACTTGAGTCCATCTTCGTACGGGAGTAAGTATATATTTTTGACACTTATCACACTTATTAGTTGTGGAGACTTTGATGATACATGTTCCATTAAGTATATTGGTGATACCTCTATATTGAGGTGCTGAATGCCATGACTTTCCATGTTCGACTTGATGATATTATTAATATAAGGCATCAGATGTTAGATTGTGAGACCCTCGAGGCTCTGTGATTTGGGATGTGGTATTTTACTATTCTCTTCTTGTATTCTCTTTGACTCTTAATTAGTTATTGATATTACTCACATATACTACTTCAAGAATTCCGGGTATATTTTCCTTCATTTCCTAAAATCCTGATATGTGATTAACTAGCGATGATATGTTCTACTTGTTACTTGATTTCTATATGAGTAGCTAGCTTCAATGATATACTATTTTCTTCTGTCACCCTATTTATTATCTCTCGTTATTTACTACTTTTATTATTGTTATGTGCCTAGTGGGGCCTTGAATCCTACTGAGTATGGGTTTCTTCGGCAGCTTGTACTCATACTACACTTGCCTATGTGCAGATCCAAGTACAGGTGCCCAACCTTGATTCACAGATTGTTGTTTGTAGACTCTTTTGTTCTTCAGAGATTCAGGGTGAGCTTGGCATCGGTTTTTTCATACTTCTCTTCAGAATTAGATTGATCTCCATGTATTTTCAGGGACACATTTGTATTAGACATTTGATTCCATGTTCTGTACTTAGAGGTTTTGTATTAAACTGATACCGGGTTTTGGGAATTGTTGATTGTTTATATTTCTGCTTCATTTATATATTGTGTATTATACTTGTACTTTTCTCCTTTGATATCTTAGTCCTCTGCTTCAGCTTCAGACTACACTGTTGGTTCTCCTACTGGTGGTATAGTAGGTACCATCATGATCCAATAAATCAGATCATGAAAAATTGGTATCAGAGCTCTAGGTTCTTCGGTATCAGTGTACAAAACCAATATCTAGTAGAGTTTTGTGGATCAAAGCGGAGATGTCCGTTGCTTATCTTTGGAAGTCTTTAGCAATATGTAGGAAAATAATTCTTTCTTTTGAATACTGTGACGTGCGTACTTCCTTGCTGGTTTCTTGAAACTTCCTCACTTAGTGTCCTCACTTTTTTGCAGATGCCTTGTATATATTCGTCAAT
Source organism: Withania somnifera (assembly GCA_039654485.1). Classification (NCBI taxonomy): domain Eukaryota; kingdom Viridiplantae; phylum Streptophyta; class Magnoliopsida; order Solanales; family Solanaceae; genus Withania; species Withania somnifera. The sequence goes on from JBDJHY010996045.1 coordinate 5,181, forward strand.
AGCAAAGAAGACCACTAGAGTTCCTGCTAGAGTACTGACAAAGGTACCTATGCATGCTACTATTTCTAAGGCTCCAGCAGCGCCTGCAGCACCTGTTGCATCACCTATTACAACACTTGTTCTAGCACCTATTCCATCACCTCCTCCAGATATCGATAACCTCTTGTGGCTGTTGCTCAGTGCCTATGGTGATCCCCCTACCGATGGGATTGTTCCCGTACCACAACCTACTGCTGCAGTTCCTTCAGTGCATCCAGTTTTGCCTATTGCTCCAGCAGATATTTCTACACCTGCTTAGGCCTTCCTAATACAGTTGTTGCTCCTGTAGTTGAGCAGCAAACAACTATGATAGATTTGGAGCAGAAGTTCCTAACTAGATTTCTGAGGTTGGATCCCCCTCGGTTTACTGAACTCCCAGGGGAAGATATATATGAGTTCATTGTTGAGTGCAAGGAGAGGTTGAGGAACCTTGGTGTTTTAGAGACCCACGACATAGCTTTCACTACCTATCATATGTATGGTGCAGCTAAGTAATGGTGGAAGAATTTTGTTGTATGCAAACACGCAGGTTTACTTTAGTCGACTTGGATCAATTTTTTTGAGGTTTTTATGAGACAATTCATATCAAGGGATGAGTGAGAGTTCTTGAGGGAGGAATTTAGGAAGCTTGAGTAGGGATCGACGTTGATGGACAAGTATGAGGCTCAATTCCTCCAGTTGTTAGTTTATGGTGTAGAGTTTATGCCTACTGAGGCAGAGCGAGTTTGTAAATTTTCTCATAGGTTGAGAGACAAGATCCGTAAGGTCGTGGCTTTGCTAGTATCTGATGGTCGACCATTCCAGGCCGTAGTAGATCATGCCAACTCTATAGAGTCTCTCTATTGTGAGTCACGACAATGCAACAAGAAGAGGCAGAGGCCGTACTTAGTTCTAGTATGCACAGGGCTAGTCCAACAGGTTAGTGTAGGCATCCTTACAGGTTTCATCTCATTTCCAGCTTAGTATTTTCAGGGATATAAATCTTCATAGCATGGTAGTCAGATGGATTCTGGTAGAGGTTCCGACAAAGTGAGCCATCTGGGCCTTGTTTTGAGTGTGGTATTATGGGTCATTATACCAAAGCTTGTCCTCAGAGGGGCACTATTCATCCTACTCCTTCATCTGTTCAACCTTTGAGGTCAGTGCCTTCACCGACTAGAGGTGGGGCACAGGGTGACTGTTATAGTGGTGGCTAGCATGGTAGGGGCGGTGGTGGCCAGCGTGGTAGGGGCGGTGGTTGCGGTCGTGGTCATCATGGTGGTGATCTCTAGTTATATGTTGTTCCTGCTAGACCTAAGGTTATAGCCTTAAATTCTATTATTTCAGGTTTGAGTTATGTGTGTTCTATACCTTTGTCAACCTTATTTGACCCTAGATCTACCTGATCTTATGAGTCTTCCTATTTTGCACCCAGTTTAGGGTTGCCTAGTGATGAATTATCTATATCCATGCATGTTGCTACCCATTTAGGGGATTCTTTAATGGTGGATCTGGTGATCCGGTCATGCATGATCTCTGTTAGTGGACTAGACACTTGGGATGACTTGATGCTTTTAGACATGGTTGATTTTGATGTCATTTTAGGCATGGATTGGTTGTTCCCTCAACGTGCAGTGTTGTATTGTTATGCTAAGATAGTTACCTTAGCTGTACCTGGTTCATATCCAATTGTGTGGCAGGGTTCTAGTATCTATGCATGGACAGGGTTTATTTTTTGCATATTTAGCTTATGTTCGTGATATTCAGGCCAACATTCCTACTCCTGAGTCTGTCCCTATTGTTTATGATTTTCTTGATGTATTCCAACTAACCTACTGGGCCTACCACCAAAGAGACATATTGACTTTGCTATTAAGGTAGAGCCAAGACCTAAGCCCATTTTTATTTCTTCTTATCGTATGGCTCCTTTAGAGTTGAAAGATTTGAAGGTTCAGCTCAAAGATTTACTAGATAAGGGTTTTGTTCATTTCAGCATGTCACCTTGGGACGTGCCAGTTTTGTTTATAAAAAAGAGAGATGGTACTATGAGAATGTGCATTGATTATCGACAGTTGAACAAAGTCACAGTGAAGAACAAATATCCTATACAAAGATTGATGATTTATTTTATCAGCTTTAGGGAGCCACAGTGTTCTTTAAGATAGACTTGAGATCTGTTTACCATCAGTTGTGGATTTAGATAGAGGATATTCTTAAGATAATGCTTAGGACTCGATATGGATACTATGAATTTTTGGTTATGTCTTTTGGTCTGACTAATGCTCCAGCAGCTTTCATGGACTTGATACATAGGGTACTTAAGCCCTACTTGGACTCTTTCATGATTGTATTTATTGGTGATATCTTGGTGTATTCGTGGAATAAGTTTGATCATGAGCATCATTTGAGATTGGTTCTCCTGACACTGAGAGAACACAAGCTTTATGCTAAGTTCTCAAAATATGAGTTTTGGTTGGAGTCTGTTGCATTTTTGGGACATGTGTGTCCAAGGATGGTATTAACGTTGATCTAACAAAGATTCAGGAGGTACATGAGCTGAGTTCAATATCTGATTTAGATATTTAGAGTTTTTTTGGTTTAGCTGTATACTATCGATGTTTTGTTGAGGGGTTCTCATCAATTGCAGCGCCCCTGACTAAGTTGACAAGGAAGGGTGTTTCCTTTCAACGGCCAGATGATTATGAGTTGAGCTTTTTGAAGCTCAAGGATTTTTTGAATTCAGCTCCAGTGTTGACGTTGCCAGTGGAGGGTTAGGGATTCTCTGTGTATTGTGATGCCTCTGGTATTGGTTTAGGTTGTGTTCTGGTGCAGCAGGGTCAAGTGACGCCCAGTTTACTTAGCAGTTTTGGAGATATGCTCAGTGAGACTTGGGTACCAAGGTTTATTTGAGCACTACATTACATCTGCAGACTAACGGTTAGTCTGAGTATACCATTCAAGTGTTAGATACTATGCTGAGGGCTTGCATGATAGACTTTGGTGGTGCTTGGGATCAACACTTACCAATGACAAAGTTTCCTTACAATAATAATTATCACTCCAGCATTGAGATGGCTCTATTTATGGCATTGTATAGTAGCCGATGTAGGTTGGCTATTTGTTTGGTTTGAGGCCAGAGTCCAGTCTACATATTTGTTGTTTGATTTTCTTGATCATGTTTGATTGATTAAAGATAGAATGCGGGAGCTCAGAGTAGGTAGAAGAGCTACGCTGATCATAGGTTTTACGTTTTAGAGTTTGGAGTTGGTGATAGAGTCTTCCTGAGGGTAGCTCCTATGCGCAATGTAATGAGATTCGGTAGGCGGGGCAAGCTTAGTCCCAGGTATATTGGACCATTTGAGAACTTGGAGAGAGTAGGTGATATTTCCTACCGGTTAGCCTTACCTCCTATGCTATCATCTGCTCATCTGATATTTAATGTTTTATATTGTGGCGATACATTTTGGATGAGTGTTTTGTAATTCTAGAGGATTCAGTCCAGCTAGACGAGAATTTGTCGTTTATTGAGGAGCCTATGAAATTATTTTCTAAGGATGTTAGAAAGTTGAGATCTAGGGAGATTCCAGTGGTTAGGGTACAGTGGAAGCACCATCTGGTCGACGAAGCAACTTGGGAGATCGAGAGTGAGATATGGAAGCAATATCCACAGCTATTTAAAGCATTAGGTACCTTCTTTTCCTATTTATTTCCCCCTTATATTTGACTTTTGGGGACGAAAGTCCTTTTAGTAGTGGATGTTGTAATGACCCTCATTGTCATTTATGAGAAATACACGATGTTTTGCATTCTAGAGCGTTTCAGTAGCTTTCCTTAGTCATTTATGACTTGTTGGGACCCGTAGTTCGGTTCCCTAGAGGCTCGATTGAGAAATATCTCAAATTGCCTGTTATAGATCCTAAAACTAAGTACTCATTGCCTAAAGTCAACCTTCCTTCTAGACGAGCTTGAAATTAAATTTCGACAGTTCCAGAATACCAAACAAAGTCAAGATTGACCATAAGTTCATGTTTCAGAGTTTTCATTTGTAATTTGTGCTAATTTGTGTATTTTAGTTAAATTTAAGACCTAATTTGGAGCTTTAGTGGTATTTTGGTGTTCGAAGTGCTGAAATGAAATTCTAACGCTTCCATCAACTTTGGAATGGTGATTTTAGGCTAATGAGAGTGTTGGTTAGCTTACCGGATTTGTTTTTGTATTTTTGAGCATTGGTGGCAATTTGATGGTTTTAAACCTAATGGTTGACATGGTCAACATTTTTTCTAAACGACCTCGAATCCTAATTTCGACTGCATCACTGAGTATGGAATGTCATTTTGGGTGTACGTACATAGTTTTTTTTGTATAAATTAGACTTCGAATGCATTTCAAGTGGTGATCCAGAGTATTTCTTTTCTTTGGTTTCTTCTGTCAAAACTGGCAACTGGTGTAGGTGACTTCCTTTTCGGGATCGCGAGTCGTCGCCCACTCACTCTACGATATCACGACCTGTGATGATGCGATAGTGATTCATACGCGATTGCGGAGACTCTAATGCGATCGCGATGAAGAAAATCCCTACACGACCCTTAGTTCATTATTCAACAAACCCTTTATGTTTTTACTCTGTTCTGTGCAAAAACTCAATCCAAACATCAAACCAAAGTCGATAAAAATCCCCAATTGGAGGCTAGACACTTATTTTAGTTGTAATGACGGATATTGATATAAACTAATAAATTAGAATATTCTAATAATAATATAAGTAAATAATCTTTTAATTATTTTAGACTCAGTGGTGTACCGAGCACCTGGTACTATTATTTGTACTTATTTTAGGATAGGATTTACACCCTGGCACCGAGAAATATCATTTGACTAAGTAATGCTGGGACTTGAGACCGACTCCATTAGATAGTGAGTACAACCGCTAGCACTTGAGTCTACCTTTATATGACAGTGAGTACATCTTTTTGACATTTATCACACTTATTGGTTGTGGACACTTGGATGATACCTGTTCTATTGAGGATATTAGTGATACCACTACATTGAGGCATTGAACTTCATGGCTTGCCGAGTATGACTTGATGATATATTTTTTTGAGGAATTGGATGCTAGACTGTGAGACCCATGAGGCTCTATGATTTTGGATATTTGATTATGGTGACATTAGAGATTGTACGTGGCGAGCATACCTCTATGGACCTTGCCTCCAGGATATCGAGACGTAAGGGGTATAGGATGGAGTAGGGATATACTGGGAATACTTTGGGTTGCCTTCCATGGATTCTACCTACTAGGCCTACGGGTACTGGAGGAGAAATGTACACAAGACTTGATATCTCATGGTGTGTATTTACTTTTCCCACTTGTTTTCTTCAGTGTACCCCTGGTAGTATGTTGATTCTTACTGTCGAGCATGATTTCTAAGCTTAATTTGTTTGTTATATTGTTGATTTATAGTTTAGTTACTATAGTTTTACTTTTGATACCCTTTGGTTTTGCGGGATAATTGTGCTAGATACCCTTGATTATTCACCCTTCCTATACTTAAGGTCACCGGTATACCATGCATGTTCTCTTCCTGCCCTCTCATTGACTCTTAATTAACTATCGATATTATTCAGATACTACTATAGGTATTTCGAGTATGTTTTCCTTCATTTCCTGAAATCTTAATATGTGATTAGCTAGCGATGACATGTTCTACTTGTTACATGATTCCTATATGAGTAGCTAGCTTCCATGATATAATGTTTGCTTCTATGACCCTATTTATTGTCTTTCGTTATTTATTGATTTTATTAATATGTGCCTAGTGGGACCTCTAAGCCTACTGGGTAAGGGTTGCTTCGACAGTTTGTACTCATACTACACTTGTCCATGTGCAGATCCGAGTACAGGTGCCCCATCTTGATCTCTATGTATTTTTGGAGACATATTTGTATTAGACATTTGATTCCATGTTCTGTACTTAGAGGTTTTGTGTTACATTGATACCGAGTTTTGAGAATAATTGATCCTTTATATTTCCACTTCATTTATTTATTGTCTATTATACTTGTGCTTTCCGCTTTTGATAAAGTAGTCCTTTGCTTCAGCTTTGGACTACTGGGTTGGTTCTTCTACTTGGTGGCATAGTAGGTTACATCATGATTTGAGAATTTAGGTTGTGACAAAATTATTCTATGTGATCACTACTGATCTCTGCACGATCAAGAAGGTCAAACTCTTCCTTATACGCGACTACAACAATGATCAACACGATCGCGATGAAGACCATTGTCTGGTCCACCAAGTACAAGAGCAATAGTAACAACTCAAGAGATATGTTTTTGAATGGACCGTCGAGGTTCGTTCAGAATTCCATGCACATAAACCATATATGCTACCTTACTAAATTTAACGTACTATAGTTAATGGAACCATCAAAATACAAATTCAAGTTCTCCTTGGACCGATATCCACTAACAGTTATAAAAACTAAACTTTACCCAAAATAACCAAAATGCCTTGATACCTCTAGCAAATTATATAAACCTTCTCCTAGAACAATAAGGGAGAGATAATCTCGTGTGGCTAACAGAACCCATCCACATAACTAGGGATCAGCCAGGCATGGCTAAGGTGAAAATCTTAGCAAACACAACTAAAAAACGCATAGTGAGGATAACCTATCCATGCCTAAAAACATAACACTAGCACCCCTAACCTAACAAAACTAACTTAATTCACCAAACACTAGCATCCCTAACCTAACAAAACTAACTCAACTCACCATCAAGCTCTCTCAAACCTAAGCCCTAGACTAGCCATATGAAAATAACACCCAAGCCCTTCAAAGGCTACCTAATTGGGTCTACTATCACAATGCACTAATAAAAGAAAATATACCTAGGGTAGCAACAGATATGAAAAATAACAATATCTTACTATCCCATTACAGCGAAGGGTAGGAAAACAAGTACAAATAGCCACAACGATAAAAAATCAGATAAGTACTAGATGGGCTAATGGATAAGCAAAGATCATACCTAAAATACTAACTCCTGAGGTTGCAACACTTGAGGCCCCTACCTCCAACCTAGCTGAAATTTTACAAGGCATATTCTGATCGTGTAAAACCCGACCAATACCAAATTGACCCTTAGAAAGACCTCCTGCCCCACCACACTAAGAATCATCACCCCTACAACCCCTACTACCAAGGTCACCACCTCTAACTGGTAAAAATACAACCTGCATAAAACCCTGGGATGGAAAACATAAAGGCTGAAGTACCCAACACTGGGGGATATCTTTGGAAAAGTGAGACAATCCCATATGTATAACATATCCCGATAGCCTTCATCAATAAGAAAAACATGTTAAACCCTTACAACCACCATGGCTTGCTACTCTAGAAGAAGTATTACTGAAAGTATGACCAGATCTCTATCTATTAAAACCACATTGAGCATCACCTAAATTCCATAGCACTATCTGAACTCACCAACTCACATGATCCATACTTACCAACAAAGTACCACTCAACTATCCTCCTAAAGAGACCTCTAATCACTACCACTATATGCCTCCTGACAGAAGCTCTCCATATATCTTGTGTGGACAACAACCTAAGTGGGAGAATGGACCACTTCTATTAATGACTTTAAAGCTACGTGGAGTAGAAATATGAACCCATCAACCCTATCATGCTCAAAAGGGAAGACCATATAAGTTCACCCAACCAGCTCGTGGAATCTGGCTTCGTACTTTGAGATAAACATCAAACCCTAATGTAAGATCATAAACTCACTCTAAGCCTATGAACTACTCCACAAAAGGGGGGATACCCATACTAGAGAGAGACCTCCAACTAAACCTTGAAATGTTAAGCAATACTCCCTAAAGATCTGGCATAGTACTATGCCTTGATGGTGTCAGAGCTGGCGATAGGGATGGATGTAAGCCCGATTGGCTACCGAGATGGATAATCTATCAGATGGTCTATGATCATCTCTAATCCTATAACATCTCTTGGGGTCCTATCTGGTGTGGTAGCTCTATCACGTCCTCAGCCTCAGGATCAAACCCTACCTTATCCCAGTACTGGAGCCCTAAAACATTGGCACAAAAGAGTCGCCCTTGCTTGCTAAATTACTTAAATGAACCATTTACAGAACAATTACTATGAAGAAATGAGACTTCATAAAACCACCAAAGAGTAAATGCACTATTTAGAGTCAAGAAGAGAGAGTCATTTCCTAAGAGTGCCATCGTATCCCTTGGGAAATAAGGTATGGATGTCATGTTACTGATATGAAGGACTCCACAAGACACTTATTTTTGTACCATCGATATCGGTTAAACTAGGCTCTAATACCAAGCTATCACAACTCGATTTCTTAGGTTTTGATGGAACTTACAACCTTCTTAGAGGAGAATCAATCCCGATAGCTCGAAATTTAAGCTAACGGGATACTACAACAAATAATGCTACATAGTAGTAAAGTAGAGCAGTAAATAAGAAACAGAAAAAAGAAATAGACACAATATAATAGAAAGTCATTAAACCCACTCCACGACCTGCTATCAGTATATATACAAGAGCCATTAAAGTTACAAAGTACAAAATATAAAAGAGTAAATATAAGAATGTCTCTGGAATAAAAATGAGACATAAGTCCATCTAAGGAGAAATAGATAACTCTAGTCGACAAGAGCTCACCCAGAGTCTCTGAATCCTTAAAAGCTAGCACAAATGATTGAGTCAATGGCAATAACTCACACTTATATCTACTCTAGCAAAAAGGTGCAGAACTGTAGTATGAGTACTATATGCCGAAGCAACAAGTACCCAGTAGGCTTCTGGGGCCCACTGAGGGCATAAAATATATAAACATGATAAATAGTAGAGTAAAAGTAAAATAGAACACAAAAGCAAGTATAATCAGTATAAGAAGCTAGCTAAACAGAAGAGAGGCAAGAAGAAGATAGATAATAAGTAATTCATCTAGCTACAACACAAGGCAGAAACTTAGGTCA